>PVIC010026354.1:7381-24700 GCA_004025085.1 Thryonomys swinderianus | reverse complement strand
CCTGAGTTCGATCCCCGGTAACCACATATAATGCTGGGCGTGGAGACTCACGCCCACCAACAATCAACACCGCATACCACAATGCCGGGTGTGGTGGCTCACGCCTGTAATCCCAGCACTCGGGAGGCAGAGACAGGAGGATTGCTGAGTTCGCGGCGGCTTGCCTGGGCACCATAGTGAGCTCAGGGCCAGCCTGAACTGCAAAGTGAGACCCTGTCTCAAAAAAAAAAAAAAAAAAAAAAAAAAAAAAAAAAAAAAAAAAAAAAAAAAAAAAAAAAAAAAAAAAAAAAAAAAAAAAAAAAAAAAAAAAAAAAAAAAAAAAAAAAAAAAAAAAAAGAAAATCAATCTAATAAAAAAAGATCCAATTCTTAGTTTTAAAAAGAAAATCAAATTAATATACAGAAGAAAAAAAAATACTCAATGCAGAATGCCTCAGGTTCAGTTTCCTCAAACCAAACTAAACCAAACCCTAGAAAAAACATTCATGTTGAATGGAAATCATACATCTTCCTCCTATTTGTCCCTCTGTCCCTAGGACAGTTCCTTTATTCCCACAAGCAAGGGGATAGGTTCTGATTTTTTCTGAATTCTTTCAGATATAAACTCTGCATCTACAAGCACTTTGATATAAATATTACCCTCAGTATTTTGTTTTGTTTTCACACAAATATTATTCACAATGTACTGACCTTGAGTTTAAGAAAATTACTTGATGTATTTTGGGCATTGTTTCATATTTATACCTGGACATTTCCTTGTTCTTATTTCTTAAAGTTGCTGAGTACATCTTGGGGAATGTTTCTTAGTTTGCTAACCAGTCACATATTGTTTAAATTGTTTTGTCATCTTTAGCTTTTTAAATAATGATGTAGTATTCACTACAAAGGGCAAACTTGCACTGATTAAAGCCAAACCACCTTTAAAAAAAAGTTATTCTAAGTTAGTCTCCTAACCATAATATATGGGAATGCTTTTTTCGTCCACTGTGGCTAATAAAGCATATTATCCAAGTTTTAAAATTCTTTTCCTTGGACTGGAGATTTAGCTCAGTGGTTCCGGTGCCTGCCTCCAAGCGCAAGGTCCTGAGTTTGATTCCTGGCAACCACATACAATGCTGGGCGTGGTGACTCACACCCACCAACAATCAATACCACAGTGCCGGGAGTGGTGGCTCATGCCTGTAATCCCAGCACTTGGGAGGCAGAGACAGGAGGACTGCTGTGTTCGAGGCTTGCCTGGGCTACATAGTGAGCTCAGGACCAGCCTGAACTACAAAGTGAGATCCTGTCTCAAAAAAAAAAAATTATTTTCCTGGCTGGTAAATGTAAAACAAGATCTTATTTTGCATGTATTTTAATATGAAAACTTCAAACATTTTTTTAAAAAACAGATTAGCACACTCATTCCTTATTACCATGGGGATTGGACCCCATTTGATAACAAAATCCATTTACCAAGACCTTATATGAGATGACACAGTATTTGCATATAATTCACATACCTCTTCTTATATACTTCGGCATCCAGATAGCATCTCTTGGTTACTTATAGTAACTAATACAATGCACATACTGTGTAAGTAGCTATTGTACTATATTACTTACAACTAATGAAAAGGTCCATACACATTTAGTACAGATGCAGTCTTTTATCCCAGAAGTTTTACATCCTAACTGGTTTTATTCTCAAATGCAGAACCCATGTATATAGAAGGCCCACTGTGTAATGAAATGAATCCTGTGAGCTCTCAGCTTCATCATCAGCTGGAAACCAAGCTCTGTTCCCCACCCATTTGTTCTGTCTAGATTCTTTCAAAGCAATGGTCAGGGCACGTTGTAGCTTCTTTTGAAGCATTTGTATTATGTCTTTCATGAATATTGCAGAGTTTACATCTAAAAGATAAGGGCTCCTCATAAAAAGCTAGGCACATTGTTATTATATCAAAACAGTAAAAGGTGATAATTTCTAATATTTCTAAGGTCAATGGTCATATATATTATGCTCTATAAAATTTTATAGTTTGTGCTGGGCATGGTGGCTCAGGCCTGTAATCCCAGCACTCAGGAGGCAGAGGCAGGAGGATTGCTGAGTTTGAGACTTGCCTGGGCTACATAGTGAGCTCAGGGCCAGCCTCAACTACATGCAAGACCCTCTCTCATAAAAAAAAAAAAAAAATATATATATATATATATTTATAGTTTGAATCAAATGAAAACAAGGCAATTGGTTATGTCTCTTGAAAGCTAACTTTTTTTTAATTCATAAAAAATTTTGAGCCTTCTTACTAAAGCAAAGTTTAAACATAACCAAAACAGCTGGAGTGATATATCTGCAGGTTTTTGTTTGTTTGTTTGTTTGTTTGAGACAGGGTCTTCCTTTGTAGTTTGGACTGGCCTGAGCTTACTGTGTAGCACAGGCAAGCCTCAAACTCAGCAATCCTCCTGCCTCTCCTCCCAAGTGCTGCGATTACAGGCATGAGCCACCACACCTGGCTGCAGTTTTAATTTATATTTATTTTATGTAATGTGTTTTTCTTTTACTGAAAGACTGAACATAATTCATAGGTCTAAAACTCTGTATTTTTGTTCATTTCCTTCTTTCCTGTTTTTATTTTGCTTGTTCTTATAGATTTATAAGAACTCTCTATATATTGATGATGTTAGTTGTATTGTTGCAAATATTTAGGGATTTCTGGATAGGGGAAGTCATACAACTACCTCTTCTCTTGGTTCTTGCTGCATTTCTTCTTTGTTGTTCCACTGGGCACTGAATGGGTCATCCTCTAGTCCTTGTGTTTCATACACATATCGATAACTATCTACAACTATGAGTCCAGTCTCTGAACTAGAGGTCAGCGGTTTGTTGGCCCACTGTCATAGGAAGCCTTTACTTCCCAAGCTAGTCTTGAAGGAAGTTCAAAGGACAGTGAACTGAGAGCCACACATAGATATATAACACACTGACAGTGCTGAAAACTGAGTTACTGAGATATTCCAGAGACCTTTGTGTCTTCTAAAAGAGCAGGGGCACAGCAGTCATTTCTGGAGTTGAATTAAATCCTAGCCTTGGCTGTTAAATTTGAAAATTATGCCAGGACTTTGTAAAGGTCAAGTTTGGTTCTTTTGAAGTGCTCAGCAGCACTTTGGTTGCAACAGTGAATTAGGGTATTTCTAAAAGCCAGGAGCTTGATCAAGAAAGATAAATTCAGGTTCGAGCCAGGAGTACATCAGGATCATGATCAAGCTGTTCAGAGCCATCAACCCCCTGAAATGGTGTTCAGGATCTCTTCTACTCCTGCACAGACAAGGTAGGTGGCAGAAAGTTGAGTCCTGAAGATAAAGGCCTGGCTCTGTGTGTGTGTGTGTGTGTGTGTGTGTGTGTGTGTGTGTATTTGGGCGTGGATACTAAAGCAGAGGGAGGTGGAGGACAGTTTGAATGCCATAAGGTCTGCCAAAGGACAGTCCCTTGTACTGTTGGGTGAAATAGGAGGAGGTTGATGAAAATGCCTGCTGTTCTCCCCACCTGTGGGGGTGGCAGGGCAGAACCCTAAGAAAAATAAGGGACAGCTCTTTGCTGAGCAGATGGCCCATGACACGTTAATGGCATTGTTGATAATCACGGCAAAGCAGGTCGCATTTTGATTAAGTGCCTACCACATGCTAGGTGCTGGGCTGTGTGTTCTCCATGTGTTGTGCCCTTACCATTAAAAGGGCAAAACTCAGTATTGTGGGATCCTGAAAGGGTGAGCATAGGTTATAGGATTGCAAGAAATGGGAAACTGCAGCACAGGAAAAGCAGCAGACCCAACTGTCAGCTGTTGGAGCAAGGAGACATTTGGGAGCAATGATGTCGATAGCAACTCAAGAGCTGCCCTAGCGGATTTTTACTATCTGAAGATGTAAAAATCTAGATTTTTTTTTTTTAAAGAGAAGCAAGAAACTAGATTTTTTTCTAATTAATTTCATTAATGCATAAAATAATACTTATTAAATCTGATTTATATGAAATAAACTACAGACATGCACCATACATATTTTAAGTACACAGTTCAGAAAAAAGTGTATGCCAAACTAACTACCACTACAATCAAAATATAGAACAGTTGGGCTGGAGACATAGTGCAGGGGTAGAACACAAAGCCCTAAGTTCTACCCCAACACTGAGGAGAAAAATACCCCCCCCACACACACACACAAATTCTCTCTCCTAAAAGGATCCTAAAATTTTAATCTAAATATATAGATTTTAAATGTTGGAAACAAACATTCTTTAGATACTAAACAAGGCAAACATCATAGGCCATAAGCCTGGACTATTTTTGGCCACAAGGCTTCCACTTTAGCACTTCTGTGCCCAAGGCAGGAGAAAAGTCCTTAATAGTGTGTCTTGAGCCTGGTTGTCCAGTTGAAGCTGTAGGCTGTAAGCTCCCATGACCTGGCCTGGGAGTCAAAAGTCATATTAGGAACTTTACTAGTCAGAACAGCAAGGCCCCCAAGAACACTGGGGTCCAGAAAGAGGTGAAAGTGTGTAAGAATATTCGCTTGAGACCTCCCTGTGGGCTGTTTCTGGCCCGAGAGCCCAGGGATGGTAGACTTTGGTCTTGCACAGACTCAGATTTAAGGAAAGCTGCCCAAAGCTCCCCTGGGCTGTGATTGCCATCTCTACTCGGTAGGTTCATTTGACACTGACAGCTCTTGGCTTCGAGCAGGACAAAATAACCAGCACTTGGGGCTGGGGATTTAGCTCAAGTGGTACCGTGCCAAACCTTGGATGCACAAGTGCCTGAGTTCGATTCCCAGTACTCCAAATAAAAATGAAAATAACCAGCAGTGTTAAACCCTTCATAGATCTCAGTTGGTAGACGCAAATGTGAGGTTCAGAGAGGTTACACGGTTTGACCAAGGGGTGAGAGTGGCAAGCGGAGCTGGAAAGTCCATGCTCTTGGCCTTGCTCCATCCTGGAAAAGGGCACCCTTAGAGTCTACCAGGAGGGAGGCCTGGGTCATATGGTATATCCCTTCTTTGCCACTAGGAATGCATCTATGGAAGTTCAGGATTCTGACCCCTGTTTGGGGTTGGGCCTGGTGATTAGCAGCAGCAAAGAGAAGGACTAGAAAAGACTTGGGTCCTGGGTTTGAAACTGAACTCCTTTAAGTTTTATGACCTTGAGGGGGCCTTCTTGCCCTTATCTTTAAGTTTTAATATTTACCTCAATGTATTTAGATAGTATTTAGATAATACCTAGATATATTTACCTTCTAATATTACTGTGACACAATGCCTAATAACCTAAGTACATTTATCTTAACGGAAGCCAGTCAACAAAGGTTTATGACCTGAATGATGTTGGTGATAATGATTCTTTTAATGGTTACTCTTTTAGAACAAGGAGCCAGCAGAAGAGAAGGGAGCAAAACCAAAGCATGTACTGAACACCAGGGGCATGCAAGCTGCCATCAGAGGGCCTTGGGGAGGTGAGTGGTCCATTTGCTGGGTAATACCATCCAAAATGTGTCCAGTAGAAAATTGTTAAAGCTTTTTTTTTTTTTGCAGTTCATCTTGTCTTTTATGTGTATACCATTGTATATGCATGCATTCAATTGCAATGTTTTGAAAACACTTAGAGCTGGTCATTGTTGCACATGCCAGTTACCAGTGATGCTGAGGTGGGAGGATTGCTTGAGTTTAGAAATTCAGCCTGAGCGACAGAGTGAGACCCAATTTAAAAAGATGAAAGAAATATGGCCAGGTATGGTGGTACACAAGTATAATCTCACCACCTGAGAGGCTGAGACAGAAGGATCACTGTGGGTTTGACGCCTGGCTGAGATACTGTTTCAAAAAAATAAAAGGGCCAGGGATTTAGCTCAGTGCTTCTAGCACCTGCCTAGCAAATGCAAGATCCCTGGTTCAATCCTTAGTAACCACATACAACAATACCAGGTGTGGTGACTCATGCCACCAGCAATCAGTACCACCTACCACAATGCTGGGTTTGGTGGCTCAACCTGTAATCCCAGCACTCGGGAGGGAGAGGTTGAAGGATTGCTAAATTTGAGACTGGCCTGGGCTACATAATGAGTTCAGGGCCAGCCTGAACTACAAAGCGAGACCCTGTATCAAAAAAAAAAAAAAAAAAAAAGAGCGCTGGAGATTTAGCTCAAGTGGTACCACACCTACCTTGGAAGCACAAGGGCCTAAAACATGATCCCCGATACTGCAAAAAAAAAAAAAAAAAGAATGAGATCACTTGGAATAGCTCCTTTCCATGCAGGCCATGGCACAAATTTGACAACAAACTTTATTTCATATTTCTTTACTTCCTATGTAGAAAAAAGTACAGTTTACTGCCAGCATGTCTTTAATTTTACATAAATACATTCTTTGAGGCTGAAACAAGTCCAACTGATTTTTTTTTTTTAGACAGGGTCTCATTTTGTAGTTCAGGCTGGCCCTAAACTCACTATGTAACCCAAGCTAGCCTTGAACTCACAGCAATCCTCCTGCCTCTGCCTCCTCAGTGCTAGGATTACAGGCATGATCCACCACACCTGGCATTCTGGTATGTGGTACTGGGGATGAATTTGGGACCTTGCACTTGCCAGGCAGACACTGGAACTACTGCGCTAAATTCACGGCCCTCCAACTGATTTTTAGTGTGAAAATAAAATATAAAAGATTTTTAGCTGGCTGTAGTGGTGCACACCTGAAATCCAAGAATTTGGAGTACTGAGGCAGGACTGCAGTGCCTTTGAGGCCCTGCTAGACTACATAGGAAATTAAAGGCCAACCTAGATTATATATAGTGAAACCTGTCTCAAGATAACAACAGAACAATGAGAGAAAAACCAAAAAACGTTTCTTGAAGTTAATACTAAACCAAATTTATCTCTAATCCTAATATAACAGAAATATATTATATGCTGGTATGGTGGCACATGCTGGTAATCTTAGCACTTGGGAGACAAAGGCAGGAGGATTGTCACAAATTCAAGGCCAGCCTGAAGTATGCGACAAGATGTTATCCCCCCACAAAAAAGTATAAATATATGATGATGATTAGAAAGAGATAAAATTAGAACTGTGTAACTATGTTACAGCAAATATTGGAGACACCACAAACACCCCTAGTGAATTTTATTTTTAGTACATGTTTGTAGTACATGAGTTTACTGTCATCTTGGGGGATGCATACACGCACATAATGCAATTTGTTTTTTCTACAATCTCCTTCTTCTTACCTACACCTTTCTCCATCCTTCTTTAATTCCCTTTGCTCCCTAGCAAACACCCTTGGGGGCATAGCACCAGAAAGATGTTGTGCTGCACTTTATAGTCTTATCTTTTCCCATAACATCCCCTTCCGTGTTCTGTCTGCCCAGACATGGCACAGTTTGTATCTGGTTTTTAGCCATCTGGAGGAGCAGAGTGTTTTACTGAGGGCTGCAGGTTTTTTTTATCTGCTAAAAACCATGGTTTAGAAATTAACATGTTCTTTGAACGGGTCATGGCCAGATCAAGCCTGACAGCACCAAAATCAAATTGACAAAACAAGGCACCATTTTAGAAGGTACCATCTTCATCCCCCTATATAATCCTCCAAAAAGCTTTGTCTTCTCATTGAGCTCCAGTCTATTTAGAGCACATTGCACATGCATATGCACGTGAGCGTGCGCGCACACACATGTGTCCTCCTTAGGTAAACAGCTTCTAACAGGTTCTGTACCCCAGAAATTTTCACTTCCAGGGTGTTCTGAGATCACTCCACAGTCGCCTATAGAGATAATAATTTCTTATTTTTGTATGGCTATGCAACATCCCATTGTGTGGTTGCTTCGCCTTTCAGACAACCTCCTGACAGTCCTTTGAAATATTTTCAGCCTTTGACTATTATCAATATGGAGCAATGAATGGCCTTGTGCACTTATTTTGCAAGATTTTTGTCAAACTCTTCCAAGTGTGAATTGTTTTTACCTAATCTGTTTTCCTCTAGAGAGCCAGGCATTTAGTCTGCCAGATGGTACAGTGGAGAGGCTGCTCCCCATCCAAGCATCAGGGACGGGAGCTGACCTTCTTGCCCAGGCAAGGATCTCATCAGAGCAGGGAGATGGAGGAGTTCCTGAACCAAGACAGATGTCCCCTGGTGACCTACTGCTGCCCACAGAGCCCTGTGCCAAAGCTCTGGAAATATCCACTGAGAACCCTGGGAATGACCTGGCATCATCTGCAGCACCTGACAGGGTTGGTGAGGTCCCTGCTAGGCAGGAGGTGGCGTCAGGTGTAAGAGAAGGAGCATCGCCCAGCAGACCTGACACTCAGCCTTCAGAGGAGGGCATGAGGCTGACATCAGGCCCCACCCCTCTGTCTGAAGGGCCTCTGGGCCTTCCAGCCCTGGCTAGGATGGCTGACAGTGATGGAGAAGTGCTTCACAGGTAAGAGAACCCTTGTGTGCTCAGGAAGGGAAAAGATTAACTGCTGGCTTCAGCTGCAGCAAGGCCAGTGGGCCAGAGACATATGTTGAGTGACTGTCATATGCCCCGGACTAGTCCAGCTTCTTGGAAAGAAGACCCCATGTTTGGAGCCTAGAGGACTGTTTTTTACCTGTTTCCCACTGGAATCACCAAGGGAGGTTTAAGAAACACTGGTACCCAGAGATTCTGATTTAGTTCTGAAGTGAGTCATGAGCATTTTTGTTTGTTTGTTTTTTCTTGTTGTTTTATTTTGTTTAGCAATGTTGAGGGTCAAGTTCAGGACAAGTTCATGCTAGGCAAGCACTTGGCCCCTAGGCTACACCCCAGTCCTATTTTAAAAATACTTTAAAAATATTCTTCAGGTGATTAACATGGAGCAAGGTTAAGAACTGTCAGCTTGCCAGGGATTCAGCATTGCACCTGCTTCACAAGCACAAGGTCCTGGGTTCCATCCCTGGTACAAAAAAGAAGGAGAAGAAGAAGAAGAATCATCAACTTTTAAAATCCATAATATTTAAAAAGTGGGGGCTTACAGAGCATTTCCTTTGACCAGGCAGTGGGTGCACATTTTGTAGGCACCACTGTTTGTTCTCGCAGGAGTGGTTGTTGACCCCCATTTTACTGAAGAGGAAACAGGCTCAGAGTGCTGTAACCACTTAGAGATTCAAGTTGGCATCTGAGTTCAGTTACTGGTCTCCAGAATCGATGCTCCTAACTACTGCACTGGTTGCTCAGGCCAGCTATTTTTTTTTTAAATTACAAAGAAAGTATTATATTTTTATTGTTCAAGGCTAGCTTTTAATTAAGTTCTAAATAATATGGGTATTAGAGGGCCAGAGATTTAGCTCAGTGGTTCCGGCACCTGCCTCGCAAGTGCAAGGTACTGAGTTTGATCCCTGGTAACCATATACAATGCTGGACGTTGTGACTCACGCCCACCAGCCATCAATACCACATACCACAGTGCTGGGCATGCCTGTAATCCCAGCACTTGGGAGGCAGAGACAGGAGGATTGCTGAGTTCGAGGCTTGCCTGGGCTACATAGTGAGCTCAGGGCCAGTCTGAACTACAAAGCGAGACCCTGTCTCAAAACAAACAAACAAAAAAATATGGCTGTAGAGAAGAGGGACAGGGGAGGCTGGGTCAGTCCAGGAGTGGGATTTCATGAGGATTACACTGGACATTCTGGAGGTGGGTTTTTTGCAGCTGGTGATCAGGATACTCAGAAACCTACTGGCTCTCAAGCCATTCTTCCTCCTGCCTCTGTAGGGCATCCTGGTGCCAGGGCTTACTGCAGGATACTAGGGTTTCTTGGTTTTTCTCAGAGGAACTTGGTGCCCCTGTATCTTCCCTGAGCTACCCTATACATTGAGACCCCAGAATCTGGCTCAGAAAGGTGATCTGTTTGTGTTTTCCATGGTGAGTGGCAAAGCAATCCAGACTGTGTATCAGCCTTTGTTCTAGAAAGAAATGGAAGCATCTCAGGATTCTTGACAAGACAGAGGGAAGATTCCTGACAGACATCCGTAGGCCCAGTCCAGGACCCTAAATATGGAATCTGGGCCTGGAAGTGAACTTTCCATGAACTTGTTAGGGCCCAAAATGACTCTGTGTGACAGATCGCTATCTTACTTTCAACCCCTGAACTAAATGGTAGGGACAGCAGACCTGCACCAGTTAGCAAGAAATAAGATCACTACTTGCTCTTTCTTCCTTAGTGTGTGTATATATTTTTAGGAAAGTAGATTTAAGTTTAGGGTCAACTGTGATTGGTAGGGGCTTTCTATATAGAATGTTCTGAGGCCATGTCTTGGCTTGGTGACACTGAGTATTGTTATTCCTTGGCAGTGCCTACCATGGGTATGCTCTAGTAGGAAAACTGATATATATGTGATGGGATATCATTCAGCCTCAAAAAGGGAAGAAATTGGAAAAAATTTAGCTCAACTGATACCACGCCTATCTTGGAACCACAAGGGCTTTGATTCACTATACCATCAAAAATAAATAAAAGGAAGAAATTCTGAAAAATAGTGCAACATGAGTAAACCCTGAAGCAACATACTAAGTGAAGTAAATCTTTTACAGAAGATAAATCTGGGCCAGAGATTTAGCTCAGGATTCCAGTGTCTGCCTAGCAAGCACAAGGTCCCTTGTTTGATCCCCAGTAACCACATATACCACAACCAGCACTCAGTACCACATACCACAATGCTGGGCGTGGTGGCTTACACCTGTAATCCCAGCACTCAGGAGGCAGAGGCAGGAGGATTGCTGAGTTCAAGGCTTGCCTGGGCAAATAGAGAGCTCAGCCAGCCTGAACTACAAAGTGAGACCTTGTCTCAAAAAAAAAAAGAAGATAAATGCTATATGATTCCACTGAGATTGGGTAACTAGAGCAGGAAGAAAGCTTACTGTGGAGTAGTGTAGTCATAAGCTTTGGACACTAAAAGTGACAAGTGTCTTAGTTGCTTTTTCTCATTTCTAAGACAAAATTCCCAGTGCTCAAAGGTTTAAAAAGAAAGCTTTATTTAAAAAAAAGAAAGAAAAAAAGAAAGCTTTATAGAAGTTTCAGTCCATAGTTGGTTGGCTTCAAAGCAGGGTGGCATTGTAGAGGGACATCACAAAAGAGAACAGTTCATGAGAAAGCAGGGCAACCAGAAGGCAGCCAACAATGAAGCAGCAAGCAGCAAGAGAGAGCAGCAGCCTCTTTCTGTTTTTTCTATTCTATCCAGGATACCTTAGAGCAGGTAGCATTCATACCCATACCCATAGCCTTCCTATAATCCATGCCCAGAACTTTGTTAAATCAGTCAGTGGAGTTAGAATCTGTTCATTCCAGCCTCAAGAGGACTCTTATTATTATAACTGTGGTACAACCTTAAGGTACACTTGGAGAACTGAGGCCAATGAGCCACTGTCAGAGACTGGTAGCAATAGTCTTTGAACCTAGGTCTCTTCTGATTGCTATTCTTGCTTTTAACCCTCAGACCATGTTTCTCTCCACCCTAGAGTCTCCATTCATGTGCACCAGATGGATATTCCTGGGGGGTTGCTTGTGACACGAGGAGGCAACTTTACACCAGCTCTCCCTGCAGAGGTTCCAACAGCTGCCCATCCAGGTGAGCAGGACCTGCCTGGGCCCAGGTGCTGCTCCCAAGCCAGTGGGACTGGGTCAGGAGAGCACACTTCCCAAGGAGCCAGAGGTATTCCCCTGCTGCCAAGGAGAAGCAGTCACCCGGCAGATGAAGAGAAGAGGTGGTCTGGGGCTGAGCCCATTGTAGGACTAAGTATGGCCAGAAGGGACAAAGGAGATACTGCTGCTGAAGCCCCGGGGATACAGCAAGGAAAAGGCCCAGGAGCAGGACACCGGGATCCTGGGAGAGCCGAAGCAGGAGAGAGGTCACACCCAGGTGCTGAAGCTGACAGCATGGTTCTGGGTAAGTGAAGTTGTTCCTTAGCTTCCCATTAGATACAAACCCTGAGATGGGAGGCTGTGCCCCTGTGGGCTTTCCTGCCACTTGCAGGGTTAAGAGATGCAGAGCGGGAGGAGTCTGATTGATGGAAACAGGATTCCAGTACTTCTTGGAGCTACAGACTAAGGTGTGGGAATAAAAAGGGTGAAATCAGATTGATGATAGTGATAGGGGAGGAGGGGACCCATATGGGCCAACTGGGTGGATTTCTCAAAGCCATCTGACTGTCTCTTTAGCTTTCCAATATTGGTATAATTTTACACTGGGACAGAGAAAGCTTCTGTTAAAAAGCAAAAACACTAACAGGTGTATGACCTCTCTCAGCTGTTTCCGTGCAGAGTGAGTTCCCACAGGATGGGTAGAGGGTGGTGAGGGTGTTGGCCTGCTTTGCTGGTGAGGGTCTTGCTGCTTCACTGCTGGCTGCCTTCTTATTGCCCTGCTTTATCATGAACTGTTCTCCTTTGCAATGTCCCTCTACAATGCCATCCTGCTTTGAAGCCAGTCAACTGTGGACTGAAAGCAGTGCGGGTTTGGGAGACCAGTGGGGGGATGGAGGCATCCTTGTGCTGTGAACCAAAGGCTCTCAACCTGTCCACCTCTGGGCCACACCCTTGAGTACTCCTGGTAGTTAGAGAGCTAGAGGGTTGCCTCCATGACAGCCCTCAGACAAGTCTCAGCTCAGGCTGCACACATCTGCTGCCACATCTCCCAGCCCTTCACGCACAGACTGTTTTGTGTCATTGTGTTTGGCGCATTTCCAGATTCTGTTTTATTCCTTTATTTCATATGATATTTCTAGGTATTTATATCATCTCTAAAGGACAAGATTTTTTTTTTTTAATCCCTAAGCTGTGTTTGTCTTTCTGAATACAGGCTGTCTTCTATTTCCTCTGCAGGTCACAATCCCTTCCACTCCCCTGTCCTATTCTCCCCGCCCCATCCTCTGTGGGCTCCCTCATGATTTTCTTGCCCTCTAGTGTCTGGCAGAAATGAGCTGTCAGTAAACCAAAAGTGGAGAGGGTGGATGTTGATTTCTCCAGCTGCCTCCATATTGCACCACCCCTTGCTGGTTTCCATAGCAAGTCTTTCCCTTTGAAGACCATCTTCTCGGGTGGGGGCAGTAGTGTGTATCTGTGATCCCAGGTACTCAGGAGGATTTGCAGAGGATGGTAGCATGAAGGCAAGCCTGGGAAATTCGTTCAGACCCTGTCTCAAAAGTAAAATAAAATAGGGCCAGGATTTACCTCAGTGGTTCCAGTGCCTGCCTTGCAAGTCCCATGGTCATGAATTCAATCCCCAGGGCAAAAAAAACCCAAAAGTAAAATAGAAGAAGCTGGGGGCTCACGCCTGTAATCCCAGCACTCGAGAGGCAGAGACAGGAGGATTGCTGAGTTCGAGGCTTGCCTGGACTCCATAGTGAGTTCAGAGCCAGCCTGAACTACAAAGCGAGACCCTGTCTCAAAAAGAAAAAAAAAAAAAATAGAAGAAGCTGGGGCTGTAGTTCACCAGCTGGTAGAACTTGCCTACTGAGAAAAGTTTCATCATGAGACTGCTCACTGACTCTGCTCTAGTGTGCAGTCTTTCCTCTGGACTGCACTCATCCACCCAGAATAAACAGATTGGATATAACTTGAAAAGAGTACTGTGCTGGTGGCTGGGACACCTGGATTTGAATCCCATCTATTCTGGCTTGTGGGGTGGCCCTTGGTGAGTCTCTTTGATTCTCTGGCACTCAGCTCCATCTCTGTCAAATGAATCGAGTGGCTCACTGAGATGACTATTGAGGAGGGGCTTTCAAATACCCTTCTCTTGGTTTCCCACTGGGTAACCAAGTGAGATATAATTTACCTCTAGGTCTGGGAGAGGTGGCTGCATATAGGGCATTCATAAACCCTTTTTCTCCTGAACAGATGACACTCCAGCCCCTGCAGCCCCTTTTGAACACAGGGTGGTGAATGTCAAGGAGACAGCAATCTCAGAGGGTTACGCGGTATGCCAGCACGAAGTCTTGGGAGGGTAGGTGGACGTCTGCCTTGCTGGGAGTGGGAGCAGGAGCAAGAACAGGGTCCTTGGGGGATGGTTCTCAGAACTCAGACCCAGTCCTGCCCAGTGAGAGAGTAAGGGATGGCCCACAGAGAGGAGTAAAGAGGAGCCCTACAGTGCAGGACAGCACTCCAGGAGGGGCGCAGGAGGGCCTCACAGTGGAATCTGGGAGCAGGAGAGGTGACAGCAGAGCTGACATGCATACAGTGAGTAGGATGTTCTCTGGCATGGAGAAGGGAGCCTATGGTGAAGTGTGAGGCGAGGGGGATATTCCCTGGAATGCAGGATGGCCAGTATGGAGTGGGGCCGGGAGGATTTTCCATAGGGTTTAGGATAAACCACGTGTTGAAGGGGTTATTTTCTAGTGCTTAACATAGCCTGTGCATTATGGAAGAGATGACTAAAGCATGCCCTGGAGTGTAAGGTTGTCCACATGCTATGTGGAAGAGGAAGTAGGACTAAGAAGCACAGGGGGCACAGGCTTACCATGCATGTGGTAAGCTTCCTGTGCTCTCAACCTTCTGTATCTATGTGTCTCTGTAGGGGCCGGTTCGGACAGGTCCATAAGTGCACAGAGAAGTCCACAGGCCTCCCGCTGGCTGCCAAGGTCATCAAAGTGAAGAGTGCCAAAGACAGGGTAAGGCATCTACTCTGCACCAGTCAAGTCCTTCTAGCCAAGCTCAGGTTTCTTTCATTTCCTGCATAGTTCCCTGGGCCTCCATTGCCCTCCATGCTAAATAGGGAGACCACTGATTTCCCACCTCTTTTCTATGACTCCTAGATCCCACCCAGAAAGCTACCTCATGCTCCTCAGTCCAGACCCATATCTTCACATGTGGCATGACTCTGGCTGTGGACCTGTAGGCAACAAGGACCTTTACTTCTTGGGTTACAGGTTTCTTGCTGGGAGTCCAGTGGTTTGAGCTAAGGTCCTTTCTTCATTGTGAGAATGTGGTTGAGTAGTGAGTCAAAGAGACCTGGCATGAAAGTGGGGCATAAATAAAGGAAGAGGGTTGTGTGCCTTTCAGTGCATCTGCCTTGGGAGGTCCAGCTGGCTCATCTTCTTGACATGTTTGCTTGGAAATCTCCTCTCCTTTGTTTCCACAAGGAGGATGTGAAGAATGAGATCAACATCATGAATCAGCTTAGCCATGTGAACCTGATCCAGCTCTATGATGCCTTTGAGAGCAAGAACAGCTTTACCCTCATCATGGAGTAGTGAGTATCTTAGAGGTGGGGTAGTGGTTTCTCCTTGGAGCAGAGCCTTCCCTGTAGGCAGAGTTCTTCCTTTTCTCTCCCTGGGAGACCCAGTGCTGTGCCATACTAGCCTTTGTTCCTAGGTTTGGCTGCTGGAATTCCAGTATGAAGCGTGGAGGACAAAGTCATTTCATCACAAAGAGGTGGCCACTAAACTTGCTTCAACCTGCAGGTGTTATGTTCTAGCTTAAAAATTTTTTAGGGGCCGGAGATTCAGTTCAGTAGTTCCGCTACCTGCCTGGCAAGAGCAAAGTCCCTGGTTTGATCCCCAGTAACCACATACAACAATATCGGGTGTAGTGACTCATGCCCACCAGCAATCAGTACCACATACAACAATGCTATGGTGGCTCACGCCTGCAATCCCAGCACTCAGGAGGCAGAGGCAGAGGCAGAGGCAGGAGGATTGCTGAGTTCAAGGCTTGCCTGAACTACATAGTGAGCTCAGGGCCAGCCTGAACTACAAAGTGAGACCCTATCTCGGAAAGAAAGAAAGAAAGAAAGAGAGAGAGAGAGAGAGAGAGAGAGAGAGAGAGAGAGAGAGAGAGAGAGGGAGAGGGAGAGGGAGAGAGGGAGGGAGAGAGAGAGAGGAGAGAGAGAGAAAGAGGAAAGAAGGAGGGAAGGAAGGAAGGGAAAGGTGGAAAAGGAAAAGATAGATTAAGGATGGTGTGTTTTCAGATAATTTTATCTCACATTTAATCTAGTTTTTTGACTAGGCTTCTTAACCTATAAGTATTCATTGCCTCTATTAGGAAATATATTTGCAACTCTGGCCTAGATTATCCAAAGTGAAACCATCCTGCCTTTCCGTCAGTCCATCATGTCCATTTTACCCCCCGTACTCATTGCTGGAATGGCCTGACACAAACCCCAGCTGGTGATGGTACCTGCCCTGGAACTGCTGGTATGACCAACCTTGACTTCACCTAGGCCATCTTCCTGGTGGAAACAGTGGACAAGACCTCAGCATGCTGCTCAGCCTAGTGCTCGCCTCTTCTTTCCTCTGGCAGTGTGGATGGGGGTGAACTCTTCGACCGGATCACAGATGAAAAGAACCACCTGACTGAACTGGATGTGGTCTTGTTTACCAGGCAGATCTGTGAGGGTGTGCATTACCTCCACCAGCACTACATCCTGCACCTAGACCTCAAGGTGGGTACTGCCCTTGGCATATGGAAGGTGGACTATCCAGTTCCTGCGCCTCTGATTCACCTTATGGTTCAGACTCCTGTCAGCCTCACTGGCTTCTGTCCTGTTTCTGCCGTGTCCTATTTCCGGAGTCCAGGCCTGACCTGGACTAGAGAATTTCATTCTTCAGTCTGTAATTTATGGATAATTGAACTTCTTTAAGTGTTGTTGGGGGATTGAAAAATACAATGAGCTTTTTTTCTTTCCAAATATCTTTAAATTACTTTTTGAAAAATTCAAAAGGAAGACATATTTTTGGTGACAGCCTAGGCAAAATATCAAAGTGTATAAAATACACAGTTCAAGTTTTTCCTACCCTGTCTCCATAAAGGGAAGTACTCTCTATGAGCAGCCTGGTACCACACAAAAGCATACACAGGAGACCATATAATATATCTTATTTTAAAATTTGCACCTAGCTCATGCTTGTAATCCCAGCACTTGGGAGGCTGAGGCAGGAGGATTGCTTAGTTCAAGGTTTGCCTGGGCTACATAATGAGCTCAGGACCAGTCTGAACTACAAAGCGAGACCCTGTCTCAAAAAAAAACAAAAAAAAAACTTGTGCCTAGACCACAGGTTTAGCTCAGTGGTTCTGGTGCCTATGTTCAATACTAGGTACCAAAAAAAAAAAAAAAGTAGGAAAATTTCCTTATTTCCATTTACAGTATACTGCAGACATCTTTCTTCATTCTTTTTTTTAATTGAATTCTTTATTGGTACAATTTATATACATCTCAAAATCACATATAACATTGGGAAATTTGTACCAGTATATGCCACAAGTTAATTCTCATTTTTACCCATATCCCTACCCACTCCCCCCTCCTCCCCCCTTTATACATGCTCTTTTATTTTCTTTCTGTATCATATTTATTCCTTCCCC
>PVIC010026353.1:0-24600 GCA_004025085.1 Thryonomys swinderianus | reverse complement strand
CTGGCCCTGAGCTCACTATGGTGCCCAGGCAAGCCGCCGCGAACTCAGCAATCCTCCTGTCTCTGCCTCCCGAGTGCTGGGATGACAGGCGTGAGCCACCACGCCCGGCACTCTGGTATGCGGTGTTGATTGCTGGTGGGCGTGAGTCTCCACGCCCAGCATTCTATGTGGTCACTGGGATCGAACTCAGGACCTTGCACTTGCGAGGCAGGCACCAGAATCACTGAGCTAAATCTCCAGCCCGTTTATTAAACCTTTTGAGGGAATTTAGCTTCGCTCTGATTTTTAGCATTGTACATGTAACATCCAATAGGCACATATTTGAAAATGTTTTTGCCAATCTCACAGTCAAAGATGCCTTGTTCTGAATTTCTAATTTCTGGATATGTGGTTTGGGGTCATTTCTAGGTTTTTTTTTTTTTTCTATGAAGTGCTTCCTCATATCTTCTGCCCATTTTTCTATAAAGTCACTTATATTTGCCTTAGGATTCCATAGAAGGTCCTTATATGTCTTATTTATTAATTATACAGCTCCCTACATATTGGTCACCTCAACTTTGTTCATGCAGGTCTCTTACTATAAAGATATTTTTCTAGTTTATCTAAGTAGATCTGTTCTTTATAGTTTTTGTGATTTGTTTGGCACCTCACAATCATACCAATGCAATAATTAAACATAAAAGCTTGCAAGAAAATATTCTTATAGTCTTTGAGTGGGGAAGGTCTTCATATTTGTGTGCCTCCACCCACCCACACTTCAGTCAGCCTGGGCAGCCGTGAAGCATGATGGGAACTCCCAGTTGTGGTGGCTTCAGATCTGCTGTCCCTACAGCCAAGAGTGGGTGTTGTGGAAACAAGGATCAAAGTCGATTTCCCTCCCTTGTGCAGCACCTCCTTCTTTTTTACTTCTTTCTCTCTGCTTGAGCTGTCAGCCTATAATATACAGAGGCTACAGTGGCTTTGCACATGCCTTTATCTGCCACGTGGCTCAGAGTGGGCAACATCAAAGTTGGGGTTCCTTCCCTTGCCTGAACAAACACTGCCATTCTCCCTAGTAGAGCTTTGTACGAGTCTCTGACTGACCCATGCAGTGGGTGGGTGAAAGTTTCCCATGGATCTCTCTCAGGCCTTGGACTTCCCTCTATTACAACATCTATCACGGTGTGTTTGTTTGTGTGACTTACCCACATCTGCAGTCCCAGTACTTAACAAAGCCTCTCACTGGAGACTTTCTACCTCAGTCACCCAGCTTAGTCTGTCTTCTCTGTGGGTGTGAATATCGGCTTGCTTCACGCCAAGATTAAATGGCGGCGCCAGCTGAGTGACAGCAAGACTGCATTCCTGCTGCCTCATGTGCTTCCTTTCCTGTACTCACTTCGGTTCGTCACCACCGGGTTACAACTTCCTATTTCACAACAAGCAAGTCTGTTATGTTGTGGCTTTCAGTGCTGACAAGAAATCAGCAGTTTGGAGTTGTTGACCACAAGAATGGTGCTATTAAAATTTAAACCGGAGTTTAAAAAATAATTTAACCCCACCCAAATTTTCACCCTAAATGAGAATTTGCACATTATCTTATCAAAAAAAGAGATATACTCTTCAAAGTCTTAGCCTCTAAAACATTATCCTGACCAACATTTTAGATATAAAAAATATGGACTTTATTGTCACATAATTACCTCCAAGACAGACACAAGACAAAAAGCTTTTGTATTTGAGCTTTTAAAAGAATTATACATAAAACGCCCATACTGTTAAAATTGTTTAGAGAGAGAAAAAAGTTTATCTAAATCTCATTTAAGATAAATATGAGGAAAGAATTCTAAAGGTATCTAAGTGAAAGAAAATTTAAATAATATAATCTTCAAAAGAGGATGTTGTTGAATCTCAATCTGATCTGGGATGGGGAGAATCTTGCTAAATAAATGATAGCAGAAAGAAAAAACTGTAAAGGAAGAGAGTGAGTTCTTCATTATATAAAAGTAAAATATTTTTGTTCCATTTAGTCGGTCCTTCAACATGTATGTAATGATACTGAGTGCTATTATAGTTTACAATATACTAAAGCGTATGTGACAAAGTATAAAACTTTTATTATTTGTGGCAACAAAAAGTTAATATCCTTCATCTGTATGAATAACCTTTATTAATTCTTAGAAGAAGGTCATGGCAATTGTAAAGTGGGTAAAGTTCATGAAGAGCAGTTTACAGAGGGTCTGTAAGAGCCTGGGACACATACAAAGTAATATAAACTTAAAAATTATTCTCTTTTATTTGAACCACGTGACTGCTAGAAATTAAAAGTTTCTGAGAAAGCAGAAAAAAATAGAGATATCTGAATATATGTTTACACAATTCTCCTTTGTGAAACTCTTCAAAAGAAAGGGAAAGAATCCAAAATCAAAAGGAAAATTCACTCAACAGTGAAAAGAGCCTACATTGTTTACACTTCATTTTCTCTTGGAGGTAGCACTGTTTTAAGAAAATGGGAGGAAGATTTCTGAAGGATTCCAGTGGGAAAGAAATCCTTAACTTGGAGGAGAGAGGATGATGGCATAATAATAATGATATAATTCTCTGTCCTAGGAGAGAGAAGTGACAGTGGGAGGAGAATTGGAATTGGTGTTCAGGACAGGGACAGACGCTGGGGCCAGAGAACATTTTGTGTTGTGCAAACCTGAGATTATTGCTCATGGGCGGAATGAAAGGCCACACTGGTTCGTGCTGTGTCTGAGCACACTTGTTGACATGTTTTGAACAGTGCTCATGGATTCATTTAACAAACATTGCCTGAATCTTGACTTGCACATGTGCTCTTGGGAGGAAAGACAGGGCACTTGGATCAGCAGCAGTGAGGCCAATAGAGTTTCTCTGGAGCCATAAATGATTGCAGATTCTTTCTAGCAGATGTGCTTGGAGGCAAGAAACTAATGTAACTGAGTTGAAGTTGAGAACTTCTTTTCCTCTCCAGGTACCAGGGAATAAATCAGCAGCAGAGGCCCTCTGGGTTAGCTCTTCTCCTGTTAAGACAAAAATTTAAATAAACACTGGTGTCCTGTGGGCTTCTGGGCAGAGTGGTTTCTGCTGATTCATGGTTATGTTGCTTAGAGGCTCAGCAACTTTCTCCAGCTAAAGGAGTGCTTGGGACTACCCCATAAAAATCCACTTGCGCTCTAGCTGACTGCTCACTTTGCCACTGATTATTGGGATCTGGGGCCCCTCTTAGGATGAGCTACATTTTTCCCTGTCATCTCTTCTCTCCCTCCAGTTCTTGCGTTCTCCTGTTGACAAGCAGCATTTGGGGCTTATTGTAGACTTTGAAGACAAGGATCCACTGCCACACAGTGCTGGGTGACTCCACTCGTTCCTTTCTTCTGGTAATCTCTGTCCCCCTCCGGTGCCTCGCCCATGGACTCACTCTTCACATATGTTACATCCCTTGACCCAGCTTCTTGCAGTTAGAAACCAGGCTGAAATAGAGGGTCTGAGGCCGAAGTTGTATGAGCTCCTACCCTTAGGCAAGTTGCCAAACCTCTTCTCCCTCAGTTTCTTCATCCTTAAATAATGGTACAAAAAGAGTATGTGCTTCATGTGGAGTTTATGGCAGGGTCACATGAGATAATGTATTCCATGCAGGGCACGTAGAACGATCCTGGGACATATGTGTTAACCATCATTATTAGCAATGCATGCTTCAGGTCTTTCTGTTACTCTAGTTGTAATATTTCCTCACACACATGAGGATATCTTTCCATTGTGGTAAAATATTCCACAACACAATACTGACCACGTTAACCATTTGGCAATATACAGTTCAGTGGCATTAAATAGCTTTACAGTGTTGTGTAACCATCACTGCTGTTTGTACCTAACAGTGGTGTGAGGACACATCTGAAAAGCTTATTCTCATCTTTCCCACTTTTGCAACTACCTCTGCTTGAAGGAGCCTTCTCTCTACTAGTTTGGTCTGGTGAGCTCACCTGTTGTACTCCCTCTGTGTTGAATCTTCTTTGAATCTTCATCCAGACTTGATTGCCTGCCTTGTGGTCTCATCTGCCACACAATGAATAAATGAGAAACTAGCCAGGATATTCAGTAGCACTTAGGCTAATACTACATGAGGAAGGTCAAGTTTATGTCACACTTGCAGCCCTTGCAGCACAATTATCTCAATTAAACATTTCCCTTCAGGGTTCATCCTCCCAAAGCCCACTATATTGCAGAGGTATAAGATTTTGATGCCTCTGTTGACAAACTATAGAAGTAGATCCTATGGGCAGGCCATCTCCAAGACAATCACAGGAAGTTAGTCCGTGTCTGGGACAAGTCCCAAATCTATCCAGCAGGGAGCAAAAGGTTACAGGCTGAAAGGTCACCAGCAATTTCAGAGCTAGTGGCCCTGAGCCAGGACAGAGTGGAGCAGTGTAGCCTGCTCTTGGAAATTCCCAACACCCTGCCCTTGTGTCCCATAGACTTTGTAGACCCCCTTGGCAAGAAAATAGAAGGCAGAGAGATGTGATCAGGCACGTTCAGGGTGGTGTGGCTCTGGACTAGAAGGTGGAGAGAAATGACCTTCTTAAGTAAAGCTTGCAGAAAATAGAATATTAACCGGAATTAAGTTTAATGATTCTCACTTTTTTTTGCAACTCACAAACATATCCGAAACTAGCTGAGTATGTTCAAGGCATAACCACCGGAAAGAGAATGTAGCTCAGCTTGGAGGAGTAGGTCTCAGGAAGTTACCAAAAATCTCCCAAGTTGTTACCAAATGCTTTCTCTCATTTTATGTTCTGGGATTGATCCAAATCCTTGGAGGCCTTTCAAATGTAAGTCAGTAATTGAGTTGTTAGATTTCCTAAATGCTAACTAGCTTTTACTAAGTATGTCATTAGCAATACAAAAACAAGAGATACACAGTAAGGGAGACTTGTTCATAATTAGAGGAGTAGAGATGAGGAAGAAACTAAAAGGAAATGAAACGCCAGAAACTCAGACACACCAAGTTTTATTCCTCCTTCTTTTTTTTTCTTCTTTCTTTTTTGTTGTCTGGACTCCAAAGACTGCTTGTATGTGACAGGACAGAAGCATTCCACTTCAGGATATAAAACTAAATCTAAGGAAAGATCCTGATAGTTCCAAGTGATTGAAGTCTTTGCCAAAAGTGCTTGATCCGGAGGGTAACTTGGTCTGTCACTTACTTTTTCCTATTAATGCCTCCCAGTAAACAGCAGAGTAGGCAGGAACAACCAGCTCTGAAATGTGCCTGCTAAAATTTAAAGCTGTCTTGAAGGGTCTCCAACCAGCTACAGTGGGCATATACCCTCTTCCTACTATGGCTTTGGTTTCCCTTTCCTTTAATTTCTATTTGTTTTTTAGCCAGGATGGAGAACCATAAGACTTAAGTTCAGATTTATTGTTACTCAATGAACAAGCCACCTCATTTGTCTGAGTATCAGTCTGTTTTCTAAAAAATTGGGGTAGTAGCTGTTTTGAGCACATCACAAGATTATAGATATAGGGCCGGAGATTTAGCTCAGTGGTTCTGGCACCTGTCTCACAAGTGCAAGGTCCTGAGTTCGATCCCGGTAACCACATACAATGCTGGGCGTGGAGACTCATGCCCACCAGCCATCAATACCACACACCACAGTGCCGGGCGTGGTGGCTCACGCCTGTCATCCCAGCACTCGGGAGGCAGAGGCAGGAGGATTGCTGAGTTCGAGGCTTGCCTGGGCTACACAGTGAGTTCAGGGCCAGCCTGGACTACAAAGCGAAACCCTGTCTCAAAAAAAAAAAAAGATTATGGATATAAACTGATGCCTTTGTAAAGAAAAATGCAACCAGTGAAAGAATACTTGCCCCTGTTCCGTGCAAAGGAGATGTAACCCTGGCAACGTGCTACATGGTAATATTGTGTGCTGGATGTGAACAGAAGCCTGTGATTCAACCTAGAAGCCTTCCTTGCTCTTGTGTTGCACGTACAGCTGAGGACTCAGTCCTGTCAATCCTGTCCCCAACTTTCCCAGTTTCCTGTGTCATTCCAGCCCTCCCAGCAGGCATGAACTCATCTGTCTGCTACACTCCAAGCAAGAATTTGCCTTGCTCACTGGGACCACTGTGCACATTGCCGTATCCCCGGCAAATACCGCAGGGCTCCACCCACAGTAGTTATTCTTTGAACATCTTTTCAGTAGAGCACCAAGTCCATTCATATTTAAAGTAATTCTAAATGCATTTGGATCAAAATCTACCGTCTTATTTTATGCTTTTTATTTGCCCTACTTTCCCTAGGCTTCTTTTTCTATACTTTAAGAATTCATCTTAGATTATCTTTTTATAAACTTATTATTTTGAAATCATTACGTTAACAGAAGTTCATAAACATCCAGGATGCCAGTGCACCCCCTCCCCAGTTCTCTCAGTGCCAGCATCTTATACAGTCTCACAGCCACCATCAAGAGCAACTGGAGGCACCAGCTTATATGTGTGCACTCATGTATGCACATGTCCATGTCTGTGACCCTGTTTAGTGTCATCACCCATGAAGATGCATGAAGTACCTGTGGAAACCAACAGAACTCCGTCCGCCATTCCCAAGGATCCCTCCCATTACCCTTTCATAGCCACACCTACTACAGTTATCCATTTGATCCACAAGATATTTGAGTATGTGCTGGAGGCCAAGACTGTTAATGACAGTAGCTTAAGGGCCAGGGAGAGGCGGAGATCATCTGATGTTCACTGGCTATGGCTGCATTTCTAGGGTTCCCATATTCTGCCTGTAACTCCACATCTGCCCAGCAGGTTCCACTCGAGCTTTCCACCTCTCTTCCTGTGCATACTGTAATGAGAAAGCCTTTCTCTGGCCAAGTCACACACAACCGAAAGCTTGTCACCGTTGGTCCAGGTAGGATCTTAGCAACACTTTTTTCTTACTATCCTCTAATCTGAGGTATGTCCTGCAAACTGGCCAATAAGGCTACTTTAAAGAAGCAATTTAGAAAGTCACCAGTATCTGTGAGCAGTTGGAACAGTCAGCTTCCAGTCACTGAAATCCTAGAACCCTAACTATCCTTAGCCAGAGAAGTGCTGAGCACATCCATGAGCCAGGGTTACAGTGGGTTATGTCCAAAACTATCCTTGCTCAGATGATAGTAATATGAAAGGATCAAAGCCTGGAGTCCCAAGTGCAGATCACTGTGGGTTTACTTCCTCAGCCTAAACTGGCCATGCAGGCAGGTTTTGGACCCATCCTGTGCAC
This sequence comes from Thryonomys swinderianus, assembly GCA_004025085.1. Classification (NCBI taxonomy): domain Eukaryota; kingdom Metazoa; phylum Chordata; class Mammalia; order Rodentia; family Thryonomyidae; genus Thryonomys; species Thryonomys swinderianus. The sequence goes on along the minus strand of PVIC010026353.1, from coordinate 17,339 downwards.
ATGTGAAGGAAATGATTTCATAGCTTAGAGATTTCACCACTGCACAGGGGGCAAGGGGCCAAGTCCGTTGAAACAAAGGGACAGTAATCATTGTTGCCAGAAAAGCAGTTCAAATCGGAGGTGTCTCTTTACAGCCTCAGAGACTTTCGGGATGTTTCTCAGTTCATTTCAGTGACTTTCAACAGTAGATACAATCCAGATGGACCACTTGAATTTTATTACACTGAATTCTGGAACCAAAGAAATAAAATTTGATATAACCAACTCAGGTTTATTTTACTGTGCAAGTACAATCTAGTGCAAAAATAAAGTACTCAAACATCAGCCTTGTAACCCATTGTACTAATGGGTTAATGCTCATTTTAGATCAGCCCTGGGGAGTCATTAGCTGGCTGTTCTCACACCTCTGTTTAATCCCAAAGAGCACGATGCAGTGTCTGCATAGAGTATTTGCTGATTTTGACTTAAAATCCTGGTATGAAACCTTGCCTGACAGCCTAAGTTTCACCTTGGTGACTGTGTCCATCTGCTTCACCGTGACATCGTGCTCCTAGCACATGCATAAGTGATGAGGAAACCCTCCAGGCTTCTGGAGAAGAGTGTCTTAAATTGAGGTCTGTGACACCATAAAATCATGTGTGGCATTCATTCACTTAACAAGCATTTGCTCAACAAGTATTCTATGCTAGGATGACCAGGCCCAAAGAATAAAGCAATAATCAAGATAGACAAAGTTTCTGTTGCCCAAGAAATCACATTCTAATGTAGGGAGGAGGGACAGGCGGTAAACCTCAAGCAAACAAGAATGAAAAGACCAGGCTGAGGTTAAAGTGATGTGGTATATGGGAATTAAAGTAGGGACCAACATGATCTTACTGATTATTTTAAAGGTCACCAACTTCTCTATTGAGAATGAATCTATGGGAGAGTTGAGGCTGTTTCACTTACTCTGCTCACCCATGTGAGAGACAAGAGAGATTCAGACTAAGGCGCCTGTGGGACAGGGTGGCTTCAAAGAGAGAAATAGGTTGAATAGCAAAATGTTTTGAAAGTAGAGGCAACAGAACTTACTCGTGGTTTAGAGGTGGAGCGTGGAAGTTAGGAGCACTTCCAAAGCTGGTACAGTTTACTGAGATAGTAGAAAACTTGGAGAATAGTGAGTCTGAGTGACATGAAATCCAAAGCTTCATTTTGACTGTGTTGACTTTGAGAGATCACTTAGATATGTAAGAGGAGATGCCAGTTAAGTGGTTGGTCATGGTTCAGAAATTCACTGGAAAGGTCCAGGTGGGAAACATAGTTTTGTAAATCACCCTCAAGTACATGGTAACTAAAGCAAATAAGATTGGACGAACTCAACAAAGGGAACTGTGTGCAGCTAGGAACGGTGGCCCAGAACAGTTTATGTGTCCATTCACATACATTTCTTTTTTCTTTTTTCTTTTTTTTTTCCTTTTCAGACAGGGTCTCACTCACTATGTGGCCCAGGCAAGCCTTGAACTCAGCAATCCTCCTGCCTCTGCCTCCTGAGTACAGGGACGACAGGTGTGAGCCACCATGCCCCGCACTGTGGTATGTGGTACTGAATGCTGGTGGGCGTGAGTCACCACGCCCAGTATTGTTGTATATGGTTACCAGGGATTGAACCAGGGACCTTGCACTTGCTAGGCAGGCACCAGAACCACTGAGCTGAATCTCCAGACCTTGCATATATTTCTTATGAAAAAAGGTCCATATGTTTCATCTTGTATTCTAAGGGTTCATAGCCCATAAAAAAGTTAGGAATTCATTTCTGAAAGGGTTCACATTGGTACTTAGTTAAGAGACAGATGTGTTCTGCTTGTTTTGATAATGCATATATACAAGCACACAGTGCTTGTTCAGAGATGTTTCCTCCAAACTGCTGTCCAGAATATGCTTTCTTCTCAACTACATTTTGTGTGCAGTATGTTTCCTCTTCTAGCCCCTATCTGTTAGCAATGACAGTCCAGTTGCTTCTTCCCACCATGCATCCCTTTTGCTTCTTCCTTTGTTCTTGTCCTTGGCCAGTTTCCCTAATGCATCATCATCTGCAGAAGTGCTTGTTAAAAATGTACCTTTCTGGGCCAGAGATTTAGCTCAGTGGTTTTGGCGCCTGCCTCGCAAGCGCAAGGTCCTGAGTTCAATCCCCGGTAACCACATACAATGCTGGGCGTGGAGACTCACGCCCACCAGCCATCAATACCACATGCCACAGTGCCGGGTGTGGTGGCTCACGCCTGTCATCCCAGCACTCGGGAGGCAGAGGCAGAAGGATTGCTGAGTTCCAGGCTTGCCTGGGCTCCATAGTGAGCTCAGGGCCAGCCTGAACTACAAAGCGAGACCCTGTCTAAAAAAATAAAAGAAAAAATATATAATATTCAGAAGCTAAAGTGTCCAAAGCTATTATTACAAACACAAATAAGCAGAAAACTGTGTTCTATAACCAAGAGAAAAATCACCCATTATAAACAGACCTAAAAATGATAGAAACAATGGAATAAGCAGACAACAACTTGAACTAGCTATTGCTAGCCAGGCACAGTAATGCATACCTATTATTCCATCATCCAGGAGGCTGAGGCAGGAGGATCACAAGTCTCAGGCCAGCCTGGACTGCATGGCAAGACCTTGTCTCAGAAAAACAAAACAATAAACCAGGTCAAACAAGACCCAGCTATTATTGTTCAACATTTAAGGAACAACATGTATATAGAGAAACAGAAGATACAGAAAAGAAATATGGAACTTATGGGGGTAAAAAAATGATACTGGAAAATTTTAAGCATCACTAGATGGGCATAACATCATCTTAAATACTGAAGTCATCAATGAACTTGAAGTACAAAGAGAAAAGGAGTGTGTGAAAATGAATAAAATCATCCAGGTGGCTGTTACACATTCCTGGATCACTTACATCCAGCAACCTGACTTTTCCAGGCTGGCTCATGGCACAGAAAAGTACACTTTTTTTTTTCTGAGACAGGGTCTCGCTTTGTAGTTCAGGCTGGCTCTGAGCTCACTATGGTGCCCAGGCAAGCCTGGAACTCAGCAATCCTCCTGCCTCTGCCTCCCGAGTGCTGGGATGACAGGCGTGAGCCACCACGCCCGGCACTGTGGTATGTGGTATTGATGGCTGGTGGGCGTGCGTCACCACGCCCAGCATTGTATGTGGTTACCAGGATCGAATTGAGGACCTTGCACTTGCGAGGCAGGCGCCAGAACCACTGAGTTAAATCTCCAGCCCCTGAATATTATATTTTTGAGTGACTGGATATTTGTCTTCCCTTGAAAAGCTTTATTTTGGTGGGCAGTTTAGTACCTTGAAGATCAGTTTGATCATTCTGAAAACTTTAATTTGTTGTTGTTTTTTTATAGTGGGTCTAGAGTAGCTTATACTCTAGGGCTAGTTTGGCCTTACTCCTGTTTCTAAGGTCTAGTCTTTCTAGTGTCTCTGTGAAATGTTTTGGGTTTCTCCATTGTGGCTGATCAGAACAGAAATATTTCCTAGCCCTATGAGAGTCCTATTACTCATTTTGGGGGATTTTCAGTATTGTTTTGGATTTCGTTCTATCCCTGCACATGACAGTGTTCAGGTACAGACTCATGCGGGAACTGCAGTTGGGATATCTGGAGCCCTTATCTGCACAGCCCTCTCCTCTGTAGTCGTGTTTCCTGCGCTCTAGTTCCTTCAACCACCCAGGATTCTAATCTTGGTTTTCTCATCCCTGCAAGATTGCTGTGGCCCAGAAAGTGCCCACAGGCTGAAAGCCAGAGAAGTCAGAGGGCTTACTTTTTGTTTTCTTTCATGTAGAGATCACAGCCTTCCCCTGACTGTCATCCTGTGTCTGAAAGCAGTTGTTTCATATCTATATATTTGAGCTAGTTTTCTGGTTGGCTGTATGGACAGGAGACAAGTTCAGTGCTGAGTACACCAACGTGGCTGGAAGTGGAAGTTTCTCCAGTTAGTCCAAACATATAGTAAAGTTTGGGAAATGTATTGATTTGCTAAGGCGACTAAAAAGTTGCACAGGCTGGATGGCTTACAAAACAGAAATTCATCATCTCACAAGTTCTGGCACGGGAAGTGTGCAGTCAGAGTGTCAGTCAGGCTTCCCTCTGAGGACTCTGGGGAGGATGTGTTTCTGCTTCTCTCCTTAGTTTGTAGTGGACGTCCCCTTGCGTGTGTCTTCACATTAACTTCATTCTGTTCAGCTCTGTGTCCCTGACAGCACTGTCCATTAAGAAACAAATTGGGAGGTGCTCATGAGCTGAAATCAGCAAGTTGGATTGTGTGAAGAGGAGAACTGAGCACAGCATTTAGTTTCAGGCAGGAAACATTCAGTTACTCCTCTCACAACTCCATAAACATGAACAAGCCTGTGACCTAGACAAACCTACCTAGAGGAGCTTCATGTAGCCTTGGCCATGTTCTAGAGATGAGCACAAATGCTTTTCCACCAGGTTACAGGATGTGACAGGTTCTTGATGTCGGAGATGATACTGGTGGGGCGGCATGAGTCAGCTCGGTGGCTGTGACAGGAAAGGCTGGCAGGGCTCGGGCCTTGTGCTGGTCAAAGCTGGAAGAGCCCTACAATGCCTCATTGTGCACAGTGCGCTATGTGCTGCAGACAAGGAGAAGCAATTTCCCCAGGCAAGTGGTGCCGCATGCACCGAGTGCCAACACCCACTTCATCCTTTTAGAAGCTACTTTCAAATCGCCAGGTACCGGCACAGTGTTTTGCCATGTTTCTCTTTGTTCACCACAGTTACATTTTGGTTTATCTTCACTTATAGATAACAGGACGGAGGTTTGCAGAAGTCTAGTTGCTCGCTCAGTCACACAGGAAGCTAGAGGAGATGGAAACCTCAAGTGCGTGCTCCCTAGCCCTCCTGCACTCACTTTCTCAGAGTTGTCCTAGTGACTACTCATTTGCATAGTGATTGTGCTTTGGAGATTCACCTGAGCCAGGCTCAACTTCACTTTCATCATTTGGCATCTTGGTTTCTCAAGCTGCTCAGGACATTCCCAACAAGAAAGCCTGAGCAGTGGGCGTGGTGGCTCACGCCTGTCATCCCAGCACTCGGGAGGCAGAGGCAGGAGGACTGCTGAGTTCGAGGCTTGCCTGGGCTACGTAGTGAGGTCAGGGCCAGCCTGAACTACAAAGCGAAACCCTGTCTGAAAAACAAACAACAAGAAACCCTGAGCAGAGAGGATGCACTGCAGCTCAGCCACCACCAGCCCACAGTCTTGCGCATACAGTCCCTGAAAAACAGTATCCATTTCCCTTCTGTGCACAGTGTTGGATGCAGTAGTAGATACTCTGTATGGGGGCTTGCGTAGGAATCCTGCATGTGTCTGAGTCATGGGGATTGTTACCGGAAAAGAAAGCACAAACTGAGAGTGGCGCTGCATGCCTATGACCCTAGCATTCTGGGAGGCTGAGGCAGGAGGATAAAAAAGCTCAATCCCACCCTGGGAATTTAGCAAAAACTATCTGAAAAGAAAAAAAAAAAAACAGAGGCTAAGGATGCAGCTCAGGGTTTGATATCCAGTAGAAAGACGAGGGAGAGAGAGAGAGGCAGAAGAGGAAGAGAAGAGGAGAGAAGAGAAAGAAAAGACAACGCATACAATTTCTAATCTTTTTATTTATTTACTTATTTATTTTTATTTATTTATTCTGCAGTACTGGGGATCAGAGTTATGACCTTGGGCTTACAAGGCAGACAGCAGGACCACTGAGCTGAATCCCTGTTCTAACAACACAGATATTTTGTTGTCACGATACCATTACTCTTATGATCAGCGACCAGTTGAAAAGTAGCTCCTCCTTTTCCCGATTTCTCTAGAAATCTTTTCTTTGCATTTTTTAATCACCAAAATGAGCATGTCTTAGACACATTTTAAAATTTTATGTACCTATTAAGTTTCATTTAATGTATAGGTTCCCCCTCTGCTTTTTTTTTTGGCTTTCTTTTTCTTTTCTTTCATTTCTTTCCTTCTTTCTTTCTTTCTTTCTTTTCTCTGCCTATGATACTGGGGATGGAACTCAGTGAGTAAAGAGCTATGCTCCCAGCTCTTTTTAAAGATTTTTATTTTGAGACAGGGTCCCATTCAGTTTTCCGGGTTGTCTGCATGGAATTATTAATCCTATAACCCCAAGCTCCTAAGTAGCTGGATTTATAGGAGTGTGCCACCATCCCTAGCTCTTCTTTTTTCTTTATTACTCTATTATTATTATTATTCAGGGTTTTTTTTTTTTTGAGCCAGGGTCTCGCTTTGTAGTTCAGGCTGGCCCTGAGCTCACCATGTAGCCCAGGCAAGCCTCAAAGTCAGCAATCCTCTTGCCTCCGCCTCCCAAGTGCTGGGATGACAGGCATGAGCCACCATGCCGGGCTATTCAGGGTTTTTTTGGAGGCAGAATCTCACTGTGTAGTTCAGGATGGCCCAAAACTTACCATGTAGGCCATGATGGCCTAGAACTCACATGATCTTCCTGCCTTAGCCTCCCCAGTATGGGATGATAAGCATGCACTGTCATACCTGGCTTCTTTCTTAAAATAAATTTAACTGTGCATATTTTAAGTTTGTAACATGATGTTGTGACAGCAAAATGTTTACCATAGGGAGGCATATTATCCTGCTTATCACATATAGTTAGTTTTTTGTGACACAAACTAGAATCTACTTATTTAACAAAAATCCTTAATACAAGAAAACTTTTAAACTACAAACCTCATGTTGCACATTAGCTCTCAGGCTCATCTAGTACATTCTATCTTCTGACCTATATCTCTCCGTTTCCTCTAAGCCTCTCCCTTGATACCTGCTCTCATTATCTCTGCGCATTTCACTTTTTAAAAAAAGATTCCAAGTATGAGATCATATGATTTTTTTTTTAATTTTCAAGTCTGGCTTATTTCACTTGGCATAATGTTCCCCAGGTCCATCCAGGTTGTGGAAAGTGTTTGGTGCTATTGTAAGTAATACTGGGCAGAAAATGAGAGTGCAGGTAAGTCTTCCACACACTTTCATTTCCTTTGTTTTTAAAAACATTTTTATTTTTATAAGGGCACGTTTGCAGTACATAATGATTGTGTTCCACATGGGGAATCAGTGCACAAACATGACACATCTTCATGCTTTCTTCATCCCTTTTTCCCTCTCCCTTTATCTCTTGGTCCCCTTCCCAATTTGAGAAAGATCTATCTCTTTACTGCCTGTCATCTATTTTTTATTTCCCTCTTTATTTATGATTTGGATTTCTCACATAAGGGAAATCATGCAGTATTTAAGCTTGTGTCTGATTTGTTTCACTTAACATTATGGTCTCAAGGTGCATCCATATTCCTACAAATCACTCAGTTATCCTTCTTTGTGGCAGACTAGTACTTTATTGTGTAAATCTATCGCATTTTCTAATTGTAATTTTTTGAAGACTCTTGGTCCTGTTTTCCATGGTGGCTCCATCAATTCATGTTCCCACAAACAGTGCGAAGGTTCCGTTTCCCTGTACCTTCTCCAATACTTGTTCTCACTCATCTCTTTGATAACAGCCATCTTCGCTGGGATGAGATGGTATCTTATTGTGGTTTTCATTTGCATTTCCTCGATGATTAGTGATGTTGAGCATTTTGTCAGTATCTGTTAGCCATTTGTATGTCTTATTTGTAGAAATTTCTGTTTGGATCTTTTCTGTTTTGTTTTGGTTTTTGTTTTTTTGAGACAGGGTCTCGCTTTGTAGTTCAGGCTGGCCCTCAGCTCACTATGGTGCCCAGGCAAGCCTGAAACTCAGCAATCTGCCTGTCTCTGCCTCCCGAGTGCTGGGATGGCAGGCGTGAGCCACCACGCCCAGCTCTGTTTGGATCTTTTCTCCACTTTTGTTTTGAGAGAAGGTCACGCTATGTAGTTCAGGGCTGGCCTTGAACTTAGTTACCTAGGCCAGGCTTAAACTTGCAAGCATCCTGCCTCAGCCTCTCAAGTGCTGGGGTTACAGGCATGTGCCACCATGCTCAACTAGTTCAAAAGATCCATTTTAATTTGGGTTATTATTTCTACACTTAAATTCTAAGAGTTCCTCATAAATTTTGGCTATTAACTCCTTATCATATATGTGGTTTGCAAATATTTTTGCAGTCATACTTTGCCATTTCATTTTGTTTCTTGTGCAGAAGCTTTGTGTTACATTATTCGTGGAAGAACCTGGCCCTTTGACCTTAGCAAAGGTACCAAAGGATGTGTTGTCTCTGCTTTTGCATAATCACAGCATTAGGTAGAGGTTTTCAAACCCTAAGGAAGGTCATGCTGGTGATTTTGTGTGACTTAGCGTCCAGGCTGCGTGGCATGCTGCTGCATGACTGCTCTTCTTTCTGCCCTCCCTCAGATGCCCTGGAGGCTCACTGATGCACTTGCACGAAGCACCGTGCCTTTGCCATCTTGGGGCCACGCGTGTGCTCCCGTCCCAGCTTAACCACACCCCTTCCCCGGAAGCTTCCCTCAGACCACTGACCTGATGGAGGCATCTCCTTCGCGTGCTCCCTTCACACCTCAGGCCTCCCTCATCGTGGCATTCATCTCACTGTCTTCAGTCGTCTGCTCACCCCTGCCCACTTCCCCTGCTGCCCGCAAGGCTGAGCGGCAGGGCCTCGGCTTGCTCAGCTCGTCCCCGGCGACTGCAGTGTCTAGCACATGAAGGGGCTGAGGATCACGGGTGGCTGCGGGCGACACATACTTACCGCGCCGTTCTCCCGGCACAAGAGCAGTTAGCATGAAACTTGTTTCTGGGCTCCGTGTGAGTTCCTCTTTGGAACCGTTTTTGGGGAAGTACCACAAAGTTCCTTTTCACATTTCCCCACCGGAGTGGCCTTTGGAAAGTTTGAGGTGCCCCAGGACCCCCACAGGTTTTCTCAGCAGGCACACGTCATTCTCACCGCCCGTCTTTGCCCCCGTTGGTACCAAAGGACCGTGTTCTCGCCTCCTCTGCTCCAAGCCTCAGAGCAAGACTTGAGCTTCGCCCCTCGCCTGTGGTGTCGCCACTCCCGTCCGGTGCCGTAGTTTTGCAAGAGGAGTTTATGGAGCTGATCATTTTGCCGTGTTTTACAGGTCATTCCCACGAACACGCAAACATCCGGTTACTTCTTCTGTCTTAGACACAAGGGTTTAATCGTACCGCCTGCCGGCCCGGAGGACCAGCCCTCTCCTCAGAGCTTTCCGGGAAGGCGCGCCCTGGGCTCCCCGCTGCGGGCCGCGCGGCCGGGAAGGGTCCTGCGCTGGGGCCGCTCTGGGTCTTCGGGGCGGCCGGCCGCCGCTTCGGCTTCGTGAGCGCTTCGCTCGGCCCTCCGCCGCCTCAGAGCGCAGGCTGTCCGGGCGGGCGAGAAGCTGAGGCCGCTCGAGACGGCGCCTCGTCCCTTGCCCGGCACCGGCGAGCGCGGGAGCGGCGGCGCCACGAGGCCGGAGATGCGCGGGGGCCGCCGCCCGGCCTGCGCGGCGGTGAGTTTCAGCCGCGCCTCGCCGAGGGCCTGGCGGCGGGGGCCCCTGCCCGCGAGGGCGCCGCCCTCACGCAGGCCCCCGACGCGGCGGCTCGCCCGGTGACCGCTGCCCGTCGCCCCGCAGGCCTGGCGCAGGCGCTGGTTCGTGCTCCGCGGAGGCCGCCCGAGCGGCGCCGGCGTGCTGGAGTACTACCGCGGCCAGCGCTCCGGCAGGCCGCTGCGCGCCATCGACCTCAGCGCGTGCGCCGTGAGCGCGCTCGCGGACCCCGGCCCCGGCCCCGGCCCCGTCCGGAAGGAGTTCCGCGCCGGCTTCGTGTTCCTCGTCGAGACCGCGGCCCGCACGTTCTACCTGGTGGCCGAGACCGAGGAGGAGATGCAGCTGTGGGTGCGCAGCATCAGCCGGCTCTGCGGCCCGGGCCGCCCGCAGGACGGCGCAGGTAGGGGCGGGGCGGGCGCTGAGGGCCGGCCGGGCGCGCTCCCTCCGCCGGAAGCCACCGCGGAAGGAGGGGGAAGGTGGCGAGCCCGCCCGCCGGACGGGACCTCGGTGGGCTTGTTGAGCTCATGGCCGTTTCACCAAGCACAGGGAAGCACTGGAAATGGGACCCTTACGCCTGGTTCTAGGGTTCGTGGACAAACACACAGGGTGGGGTTTGTCTACACACAGAACACGGCAGGTTTCTGCAGGAGAAATAAGGTCTGCGATTTCTGTGGACCGTTTCTGAGTGATGGACACAACTGATCCAGGAGCACTCACCTTCTCTCTCTTTCTATGTCACGCACGCGTGCACACACACACACACACACACACACACACACACCTTCCCATTGGGGTTACAATTTACTTCCCTTCACAGATTTTGTTCTTGAATATTGACATGATTAGCTCAAGCTTGCATCCTCAAACTAGACAATTTTGCATGTCATTGATTGATTGATTGATTGATTGATTGATTGATTGATTGAGACAGGGTCTCGCTTTGTAGTTCAGTCTGGCCCTCAGCTCACTGTGTAGCCCAGGCAAGCCTGGAGCTGAGCAGTTCTCCTGCCTCTGCCTCCCGAGTGCTGGGATGACAGGCGTGAGCTACCACGCCCTGCAGCATGTGCTTTCTTTTAGCCTCTTTGTCTAGTACCAAACAAAGATCTGTATTTTATAATGAATACTTACTGTCTGTTTTTCTCCATCTGCCCTTGGAATACCCGTGCTGTAACACCAGGTGGTGATGTACACCTACAGTTAATCTCTCTCTAAAATGGTAACCGAAAATGTGTTTCCTGATGAGAGTCCCTTTCTTTTCAAGAGCCAGGGAAGCTTATTAAGTGAAGCTATTGAACAACACTGCTGCGCTTGGAGAGCACTCAAAGGGAAATGATGTGATTTCAAATTCTTTTATCCTTGGTGCAGCAGACGGAGCTGACTTGCAGGGTCACAGTAAATCCGTTCTGGCTGCAGGCTGAGCCAGACCTAACCCCCCCGACAAGCTCCTCTCGCCACCCTGTCCCCAACCTTCAGCCCACGGTAGATATATAGTCGTGTATTCTGTTACATGTCTCCTCTGTCTCTTTCCTCAGCCAAGAGTTATCGCCAAACATATATACATGATATGTTTGTCTTTTTCATTTTCAGTGAGCACTTATCATACACTGTGAGCATGACCATACCTTTTGCAGTTTGGCAGCCAGTGTAGTACAGATTTCTTTTCCTTTACAGTTTGACAGATGGAAGATTTATTCCTACTGTCAATCCACCAACCCTTTCTCTTTTTCATTTAAAGGAATTTGAAACCCTTTCTCTTTTTCATTTAAAGGAAGCTCCTTGCAGCTTTGTTTTTGCATATCCAAGTTGTTAGCATCACCAGTCTTGCACTTTGGGGCCATTATATAGCAAATAAAAATTACTTGAAAACAAGCACTCTCATATTATAACAATCTGATAACCAGGCAAGCTACAGAGTAACTAATGGACAGGTATTATATACCGTGTGGATACGCGGCACAAAGAGATGATTCATGTCATAGCATCACAGTGCATGACGTGAGATTTCATTGTACTGCTTAGAATGACCTGCAGTTTAAAAATTTATGAATTATTTATTTCTGAAATTTTCAAGTTAATATTATTGCATCATGGTTGACTACAGGTAACTCAAACAGCAACAAAACTGTAGTTAAGGAAGAGCAACTGTACTGTGTTAGGTTTTCTCTCTAGCACCATAGAATAGCTAATACATTATGTGTACCCTGGCCAGAAGCTGTGTTAAAATAGTTTCCCATATTAACTTGTCTTATTCCCATACAGAACCTATTGCATATATTATTATTATTATTATTTCTACTTTACAGAGAAGGAAACTTGAAAAAAGCAATTGAGAACTCACACAAGGGCTGAGTAGTATAACCTTCACTTGAATCCATACACTTTGCAGTCACTCTGACTGAGGAATCCTTCCCTACCAATGGAGTTCAAGAGAAATAAAAAAATGGCTTCTCATTGGCTTTTTAGGACCTGAAAATCTCATTGTTTCTCAATAGGGAAAATAAATATTAGTTTCTTTGAGAAACATGGGCTCTCCGAATTATCAAAGCACCTCTCTTTAAAAAAATAATACCCTGGGGCCGGAGAGTTAGCTCAGTGGTTCGGGCGCCTGCCTAGCCAGCACAAGGTCCCTGGTTCAGTCCCGGTAACCACACACAAGGATACCGGGTGTGGTGACTCACGCCCAACAGCCATCAATACCACATACCACAGTGCCGGGCGTGGTGGCTCACGCCTGTCATCCCAGCACTCGGGAGGCTGAGACAGGAGGATTGCTGAGTTCCAGGCTCGCCTGGTCTACATAGTGAGCTCAGGGCCAGCCCGAACTACAAAGCGAGACCCTGTCTCAAAAAAAAAAAAAAAACCTGCTTATTTACCTCCCTTTACTTATAACAGTAATTAACAGTTCTTTATTTCTACCTTGCCTGTGTCCTCTGTGGGAATGGAACACCAGGAATGGCACTCTGTGACTCAGCTGCATCATTAGGGTTAGAACAGTGCTGCTCAGAGAATGGATGCAATAATATTCTGTATAGATACAAGTATGCATTAAAGGGATGATTTAAATACATGGGAATGTTTAAATTATAATGTAGTAAAGGAGAAATGCCATTAATTCCCCAAAAGAAGACTCTTCCCATCAAACACCCTTACCCCATTTTTCTGGCCACTTTCTGAAGCAGCTCCAGTCCTCTTTCTTGAGCGTCTTTAATAGGGGCGGTTGGAACTATGATGTATGCTGCTGCTGAGTGCCATCCAGCAGAAAGGCGAGCCCCTGAAAGTATCGTGGAGTATTGTCCTTCACCTTATTCACCAGATATGACAGTATACAGAGTCTGTCTCTTCTAAAGTAAAGATGACCATGAGAGCTCAACGTTTTGAGTTGATTCAGAACATCAAGGCAGCCACAGCAGCACAAACAGAGACTCAGGAAAGAGGACTTCCAGAACTGCTCCAGAAGGTGGCAAGAGTGATGGAATAAGTACATTAAAAGCAAGGGAGATTTTTGAAGGGGATTCATGGCAACACATCCTTTACTGTAGTAAATTTTTTAAATGTAAACACACACTGGATTTTTATCATACCTCATATGTATCAATGTGTAAATATATCTGTGTATAAGTGTATATCTAAGTATATACCTATAGATTTGTTATGCATAGGACATGTGTATACATGTGTGTGTGTGCATATTTGTTGAGTGAATAAACACTGATGCAAGGCTGTTGCTGAAGGCCATAAAAAAAACTGTATAGGGCCGGAGGGTTAGCGCAGTGGTTCCGGCATCTGCCTCGCAAGCGCAAGGTCCTGAGTTCAATCCCCGGTAACCACATACAATGCTGGGCGTGGAGACTCACGCCCACCAGCAATCAACACCGCATGCCACAGTGCCGGACGTGGTGGCTCACGCCTGTCATCCCAGCACTCGGGAGGCAGAGGCAGGAGGATTGCTGAGTTGGAGGCTTGCCTGGGCTCCATAGTGAGCTGAGGGCCAGCCTGAACTACAAAGTGAGACCCTGTCTCAAAAAAAAAAAAAAAAAACTGTATAAACTAACTACAGATTTTTAGGTCAAGGATGTTGGGGTTTTTTTACTCTTAATTGATTCAATCAATACCTCACTGCTGGAAAGCTGGCCTTCTTTCCCGGACAGTATTTAGAGCATGGGAAAACGGTCTCTTCCATCAGCACAAACACCAGCTGTGAAATGTGTCCTCCACTTGGCTTCATAGATGCCCTGGAGACATTCTGAAAACACTAACCCGGCAAATAATCCCTCCAGCAGGTCCCTCAGAGAGCGTCGCTCACACGCCCTCCCCCCCCCGGCCCCCCCCAGCCAGCTCCCTGCCAAGAGATGATCCAGCTGCTGAAGAGACCAGGAGTGAGTCGGAGCTTCTCTTCCTTCCTGATTATCTGCTTCTGTCCAACTGCAAGAGTGGAAGACTGCAGCATGCTAGGTATGCTTATGGTGGGCACTCTGTGCAAACTGGGTACCCCAGCACGACGCTTTTGTCCCCAGCACCCTCGCTGACTCCTCCTGTGGCATCTGTCTCTAAGAAGCGCTCAGTGTGCCTGAGCACATCACCTTTTTTAGGGGGAGTGTTTTCCTGTGGGTGTGCCCTCACTTGCCAAGATGGCCACAGATCACCGTCAATCACTATGAAAGGTGAAGCAACATATGAAACAGAATGAGCCATGGATTTCAGAATTGTGGCTTTCATTTCTAATCTTGCGTTTTCATATATGTGTCTCCTGTTTAGAGAATGAAAAGTATCAGTAAGTCATCTTTTCCTACACAGAGGACTGGGTGCAGCTGAGGTCGCAGAGGGAATGTGGTATTGGAGGAAGGAATGAGGCCAGCGTGGGTTTCGTGGTGAATGGGTGGCTCCATTTCAGTGAAACGCACTTGCTTTTCTCTCCTCTGTCTTCCCACAAGGCGTGATAGCTGGTCGAACTCAGACCGCTCATTGGAGCAGACTTCATTTGATGATGTTTCTTTGGATGGCCTGCAGCCACTACCCTCCAGTAATCTGGTCCACCCCTCACGGCATGGGAATGGATCGCAGGAGGTACCTGCCCTGAGACCCCAGGCAGCTCTGACCTGGAATAAAGAAATCAGTGGACCATCCTGCGACAACCTGTCTTCATCATTGTTGGAAATATCCTTAAACTCCACCATTAAGGCAGATAAAGAGCAAGTCTTCTTGCCCTGTGAGACGAAAGAATTAGATATTGTGTACAACACTCCGCCCCCCCGCCCTCCTAAACCAAGCCAACTCTCTGAACAGCGCGCAGAGGAAAAGCTGCTGGGGAGTGAGCACAGCAGCAGCAGCAAGAGCCCAGAATGCACCCTGGTGCCCAGACGAATCTCTCTGTCTGGTTTAGACCACATTAGGGCCTGGAGAGGTAAGTGTCAGATGCTGCGATGTGGGCACACAGAGAAGCCTGGGCAAGGACTCCCTAGCTGGCTCCTCTTCGTGCCTTGCGTCCACATGCGGACTCTGCTGAGTGTTGTTTGTTCAAGCAATGCGGTCTGCTGATGGGGCTGGGACCCCGCGGGAAGTACGCAGCCAGAAGGCAGCCCCACCTCTCCTTTGAGTCTCGCCACAGAGAGGGATTCTTGGGTTGCTGTAGAAGCTGGAAAAAGCCGGGGCCCTGGCTCCTTGTGATGGGCTCCCCTAGGTGTCTTTGCCCATGTAGGGGGCCCCTCGCCCAACTCTGAGATGCTGATGTTTCAGAATCCCCAGAGAGCACACTTGGTCCAGGAGGTAATGTCTTTTGGGCCAGCGAGGCCCCGCTCCTTTCTTAGCCTCTCATATGCATAGTGAGCCTGAGTCCGTTTCAACAATCGCATCAGCCACACTTTTGGTCCCACTTGGCACGCTCTTTCCAGTTCCTGGCAGTACCTTTCTGCCATCAGTTGTCCACACCAAACATTTTGTTCTTGTTTTTTATGCCAGCATATTTCTTTCAGAAAGGCAGACATGAAAACAAATTCCCTCCTCTTTCTCCTCCTTCTCTCTCTCTTTCCTCATCTCACCATCTATATAAGTATAATCACCTTCACACCACTAGCTACTAAGACCACATTTTAAAGGAATTATGGAAAGTGTAGGAAATGCAGATAAATATTCAAATCTCTTGCTCTGACTGAAGAAATAAGTCACTCTGGCAAAGACCTCCCCCAGGGTTCCCAGTGATGTGACTATTACACATTTTACTTCTTCTGACAACCCCAGTAAAATAAAAAAGAAGAAGAATTAATCCAAACTCTCCAATTTAAGAACAAAGTGAATAAATAATTTGAAATGTGAACACAGACACAAATCAGCTAGACACAAATCAGACACAAAGCTTAAAACTAATTAGACTTGAAGTGCAAAACAAAAGGGGTGAGGAGAAGCCAAACAGGGTCTGGTAAAGCCTGGGGACTTGGAGAGTTTACCGCCCCTTCCTCACTGACCTCTACTTGGAATCAGATGGAGAGGTCATCCCATCCCCCATGGCTCGCTGGTGCCCCCTTGCTCACAAATGAAGTATGTCACAGTCTGAGTCTGGGCTCTGCTTCTTGTCTACAGTGGGTGCAGCTCAAACTCACGCCACCCTCTCTTTTATATATTTTTTTCTTTAATTTTTCTTTTAATTTAATTTTTTCTTTAATTTATATATTTTTCCTTTAATCTTTATTGGTACATTATATATACACATCACGATTATGCTCAACTTTCAGAACTTCTACTGGTGTATGGCATGACTTAATTCTCATTTTTCCCCTTCCCCTACATACTCTACAGCCCTCCGTCTCTATATGCACAAGCTTGTTTCTTCCTTTTTAACCATCAGATTTCTTTCTTTCCACTCATTATTTACCCCTAAATTCCTTTTACCTTTGAATATTTACTATTTCACAATATTGCCACATTCTCTTAGTTACTGTATTGTCTGTGCTGCTAGTCTATGGAAGACATCCTCTGGCTATTCTTCAAGAATGCTGGGCCTATTCTAGAGTCTGTTTTATAGTCAGCTGATCAGGATTCAATACACATATTCAATATATTGTGATTTGAGCAATATTTGTGCCACATTTCTTTTTTTTTTTTTTTTTTTTGAGACAGGGTCTCGCTTTGTAGTTAGCCTGGCCCTGAGCTCACTGTAGCCCAGGCAAGTCTCAAACTCAGCAATTCTCCTGCCTCTGCCTCCCGAGTGCAGGGATGACAGGCGTGAGCCACCATGCCTGGCCCTGTGCTGTGTGGTACTGATTGCTGGTGAGCGTGAGCCACCACGCCCAGTATTGTCGTATGTGGTCGCTGGGGACAGAACTGGAGACCATGCGCTTGCTAGGTAGGCGCCAGAACCACTGAGCTAAATCTCCAGCCCTTAACTGAATTCTTTATTGGTACACTTTATATACAATTCACAATCACACTCAACATTTGGGAATTTGTACCAGTATATGACACAACTTAATTCTCATTTTTTACCCATATCCCTACCCACCCACAACCCCCCACCCCTTACATACATGCTATTTGCTTTAATTTCTGAAGCCTATTTATTCTTTCCCCTCATTACATTCCCCCACCACATTTCCTTTGAATATTTCATATTTTACAAAATCAATCATACATTCTAGAACTCATTTACATCTACAGGTTCTCATACCAGAGAAAAGATAGGGTATTTACATATCTATGATCTATTTATTTCACTTATTAGTGTGTCCTCATTCCCACCAACAGTGGAGAAGGGTTTTGCTCTCCCCGCAGACTCACCAGCATTTGTTGCTGGTTGATTTTGCAA
>PVIC010026352.1:0-24630 GCA_004025085.1 Thryonomys swinderianus | reverse complement strand
GATCATGCCGTTCCGCCTCACACGTGGACAGTCTGTCCGTCCATCCGTCCGCCCGTCCATCCATCCATCTGTCCATCCACCCACCCCTACCTGTCATTTCACCAGGACCCCTCACTTCTCAGGTCCGTTTCGTGAGCGATGCCAAAGGACTGGCATGTTCTGAGAGCGTGTGGCGCCGTTAAAGGTCTGGACGAGCTGCTGCTTCATGCACTGAGCGCCGACTCTGTGCAGTCACTGTGCTAAAGCTTTTCTCTGTTGTCCGTATGCAAGTGCGTGTTTTAGTCCCATTCTAAGCTAGTGCAAGGTAATCTCAGAGTGACTGTGTACCTGACCCTAAACTGGACAGCTAGTAACCGGGACTTGATGTTCTGAGTCCTAAGCCATAACTTTCTCTCGTGGATGCTCAAGGCCAACATTTCAACTGAAAGTTGGACGTGATGGTTCTAATAAAAATCCCAATCCGTCTTCTCACTGCTGCCTTTCAGGGTAACCACTGGTGGACGTGGCTCACGTGGGCTCTGCAAGGTCGCACAGTTCCTGGTTAGCATGGCCACAGGACACGTTTTGGGAGCAATGGAGAAGGCGGAAGTGAAGCAGTGAAGTCCCGTTACTGCGTGCTGGGCAGGTGGGCACAGCGCCCCCTACAGCCAGCTCACCATTGTGAAGACACCACTTTTCCTGCAGCTCCTGAATGGGTCCCCACAGGTGGGTGCTTGGAGGTGCTGTGAGACTGGGAGGTCCCAGCAGCTTATCCCCGGGGCTGCAGGGCCTGCTCATCCTCTTCTTTTTCTTGCCCCTCCCCGGTTTCTGTGGTCACCCTGCTGACTGGAAGTTTGACCATCAGAATCCCATAGCCCCCCCCACGCAGTAGGCAACCCCTGTGATAGATGCCTCCCAGGGATTCTGTCACTGAACCCCACACAGCCCCTGCAGCCTGATTCCCATTTCCTTTACTTTTAAATAGTGACCTCGCCTCTGTCCATTGCTCCACTGTTTGCGAATACCCAAGAGCCCACAATAAAGACCTACTGTGCTACTCAGCATGGCTGAAACTCTGCTTAAAGATTTTCTGAAAATCCCTCCAAGATGAAGGGCAGATCTGTCCACAGAGGAGCTAAGTAGGAGTGGGGTGGGCGGGAATCCCACAGGCCTCCAACCCAGTGATTTCCCAAACCACTGGCGGCTTTTCCCCAGACCTGCCCCCGAGGCTCCGGGCTTGGCTGTACCTCTGAGGCAGGACAATCTCCGAGCTGACTGCTGGAGAAGCCAGATTGTCTAGTGGAAAATCCTGATGCCAGCCCGCGCCTGGTGTCGCAAGGCTGCGGCCAGGCCGGGGCGGGGGGAGGGCGCAGAGCAGGAAGTGATGTGTCTTGCTAGACAATGCCAGCAGATACTATTTGATATTTATAAACTTTTCCAGTCTCTCTAAGCAGATGAGCGACTTCAGTTTTACAACCACAAATAGTACATTCCTGAGCGTGTGCGTGTGTGTATTCATAGACGCACCAACATGGCTGAATTGAGAAGGACTCAGCAAAAGCCAACGAGCTAAGCAGATCTGAGAGCGAGCTTCAAGCGACCACAGGGAGAAGAGGATAATTAATGTCTCCGTGAACACAAAGGGAGACACGGCAACTACACGATTTGATCCATCCAGAGGAAGAAAGGACGCGTCACACAAGGATAGGCGTGATTCCATTTTAGAAAAGTGGAAAGGCCGGCCTGAACTGTTTTCCCGGGGGTTCAGCCCACCGTGGCCCCGATGTGAACAGAGTCGTGCTGGAAACGCGGTGCTATTCGTTGTTTTAAGGAAGGAAAAGACAGTATATGATCATTGAGGTATTGCCACTTTCATATTTCCAGTTGAGCCCTCAAGAGCAGGAAGCCCGACCCCTCCTCCTCTTGATCTTCCCACTTTTCACCCTCTCTTTGTCCAACATCCGCGGGGCTCACGGGGTGCCTGGGGCCAGTCTCTGTTTTCCAGCACCCGAGCCCGCCTTCGGTTAATGTTTCTCGCTGCCACCAGGGGGCGCTGTTGGGCCCAGGGCGCCCAGGTCCACCAGGCGGGTTTCGGCTGCGCCAGGACGGTGGGAAGGATTTGCAGGCAACTCGCGTGACTGCTCGAAGCAGCCTCCGCAGAGCCCGCTCGGGCTCTTGAACTTCGGCCAGGAGCTCCCCCTGCACAGTCCGCGCCCCAGCCAGCGAAGGTCGGAGGGGTCGTCCTGACCTCAGCACGCCAGGAGCCCGGGTGGGTGTGTTCCCCACAAAGCTTCAGATGAGGCCGCGCGTCCGGGAAACCCCCCCCCCCCAGGTCGTCACCGGGCGTTGCTGTCGCCCCAAGTCTGCCTTCGGTCAACTAACAAGCCCAGTTCACGCGCGTCTGCCCTCCACGCAGCGCCGAGCGCAAGCAGAGCCCCGAGCTGCTCCCTGAAAGCCATTTTCCAGCAGAGAGTTTCATAAAACACTTCTCAGACAAATGCAAAGTGTGCTCTAAGCTGTTAAGCAGGTGGGTTAGCCAGCGGGAAGTCCAGGGAAGGAAGGGGCAGGGACGCCCCTCCCAGCCTGGACGACCGGGGGCACCGGTCCCCCTAGCCCCGCCTCGCCTCCGGGCATGGGGTCGCCCGGCCCAGCCTGCGAGTTCCCAGCTCGTCTGCTGAGCGCTCAGAAAGGGGCGACTTTGATGCCCTCACGAGGAGGGAGGACGGCCCGGACCTCCAGTGCTGTCCGAGGCGCGGGTGCCCTGGCGCCACCTTCCCCTCCCTCCCCACTCAGCTCCCGCCGGGACCGGCTCTCCCACAGGCACAGGAGGCCTCATTTTCTGTGTGAGGAAACTGAGGCACGGAGACCAGGAGCTTGACCGAGGGCGTTAATCACAGGGACAGAGCTACAGTCAGGACTCAGGCGATCCAGCTGCAGAGTCCGCTGCCCGTGCCCCAGGGTGCCAGGCGGCCGGCTGCACTCCTCTGGACGCCTCTCCTGGGTCTCAGGTCAGGAGCAGCGTTTGTGCCTGCGCGCGGGTGCGCGCACACACACACACACACACACACACACACACCCCACATTCATGCTTGATTCTGTGCATGTATGTACCTTCTGTCTCTCTCGCACACTCGCCATACACCTGTTCACAGGCACGCACAGCCTGGCCCGTCACTGATACACACTGCAGCCCCGACCACGTGGCGGGAGACCTGCCAGCCTGCTGATCGGAGGGGGGAGAGGCGCCCCCTTTAGGCCTCGCTGTAAGCTTTGGAAGGTGGAGGCTGAGACAAGCAGACAGGGAAGGGGGTCCTGGGAAGCAGGTTCCGGGTGCCCTGTGGGCCGACAGCTCCAGCCACACCCCACCGGGGCGCAGGGCCGGTCCGCCCGGGCTGGAGCCAGTGTGAGCTCAGCTCCCTGCCGCCGCGAGAGCCCCAAGCCCTTCGGGTAGCGCCACCTCCTGGGGCCCCGCAGCCACACCGCCGGCCTTCAGGCCCGGCTGGCTTTGTTTGTTTTCTAAACCTAACAAGGGTCCCCAGGAGCTAACTCAGGACAGGAGAGACTAGATAAGGAGTTGCCACCGACTTTCCCTGCGAGGGCACAGTTCTGGGGGCCTGATGAGGACTGGACGTCAGAGCCGGGCGGCCGAGTGGGAGTTTCTCATGTTACCTGTGCAGCCTCGGGGCCCAGAGAGGGTTAGCAGTTTATTCTAAATTGCACAGCTAGTTCCCTGATCATGGGCCTCTCACTGCACAGGATCTTTCCAAAGCCACAATGGGTCACAGGCTGAGGCCCAGGCACAGGGGCAGACAGGTCTGGGGTCTGGAGCAGCCGGATCCCGGAGAGGGTACTGCCCCAGCTCCTGTTCTGGAGCCTGCCTGTCTCGCCCGGGCTCCCAAAGGTGCAGGCCTGGGCTTCAGGCCGAGCAGGCAGACCCAGAGCTCCTCCCCCTTCACAACCTCGCCTGCCTGAGAGGAAGGCCGGGTCCCCACATCCTCAGCAGTCCGACTCCTGCCACCCACGGTAAGCACACCTTTGTCTCCACCCGGCCCTCTTCTAATTAATCTGGATCCCACAACACAGCGAGGAGCTCAGCGAGGTCTTGGCAGTCCTGGAGATTGAACCCACTGCCTGTATCAAGCGCCATCTGCGGCCCTGTTTTATTTTTAAATTTTAAAACGGTCCTGTCAAGTTACTTACTGAGTTGTTCCGGCTGAGCTCAAACACACAGTCCTCCTGCCTCAGCCTCTCAGAGTCCCGAAATTGCAGGCACACACCACCACGCCCGGCTGAGGTCCATGACTTCAGTTTGCTCTTAATCAATGCAATGTTTGCCCAACACGGGTTTGTTCTCTCTTAATTGAGCAGCTACTGTGCTGGACCCTGTTCTAGGCTCAAGGAGACAACAGTGAACAATCCTCACCCTCCGGGAGGTCTCCCCCAGCGGGGCACAGAGGGGAAGCAATCACACATACGTCACTGTGCCAGGTCCTTCCCAGCAGTGGGGAAACAGACCCAGGGTGAGGAGACTAGAAGGAACACACCGTGACGGTATTTTAGACAGTGTCGTTGTGGGAGCTTCCCGGGGAGGTGGCAGATGAGAAGAGGCCTGAGGCTGTTTCCTGCCAGGAGGCGCAGTAAGCGCGAATGCCCTGTGGTCGGACTGTGGGAGAGCCTGGGGTCCAGAGGCTCTGGGGAGTCCTGAGGCCGGGCCTGCGAGGGGGACTGGGGCCTGCTAGGCAAGCCGTGGTTATGGGCCTTCCTTCAAAGCGCAGCTGGGCTCGTGCAATGACTTCTCTTACGGCGGGTTCGTTCCCTGCTCACAGGGCCAGAGCGCAGGACCTGGTCCCTTGAAGCCAGAGGGAGGCTTTGCCGCTGCAGCTCAGAGAGCGACTTGCAGGGACCGGCGGATGGCGGAGACAGTGAGTGACTCACTGTGGCCCTGGCAGGGACCCGCGCTGCGCGCCAACCACACGGTGCCTGCGCCGGCGCCCATGCCTGCGGGGTCCCCTTCTGTCCCACGGGTCTGTGAGTCGGGTCAGGCCAGATGGCCGCGCCCGGTCTCGGTGCGTGCGCAGGGTGCACTCGTGTGTGCACGGGCGTGAGTGTGTGCTTCCCCGGAGGTGAACGCCTGCAGCCCCGCGTGGCCAGGCTGCGGACAGAGGGCTCGCGGTCGCCCCCTCCTGGCCGTCACCGTCCTGGGGCTCCAGCGGGGAAGACGCGGTAACCCAGTCCGCAGCCCTGGCCGCGGGCCGCAGACACCCGAGGCGAGCCCCGTGGGTGACACCGTGTCGCCGCGGTCCCCGCCCCGCGGATAGTTTGCCCCTCAGAGAAGGACCGGGCGACGGGCTCGCCGCGGGCTGAGGCCGCTTCCACACCGCGGCGGCCGCGCCGACTTGGGCCCCTCTAGCGTCTTAGAAGAACGTGTGGCCACAAAAAGCCCCAAATCTTTCCAGACCCTGGGAGAAAACATTACACCATCCCTGCCCTGCACACACACGCACACACATGTGTATACACACCTGTGTGCATGCAGGGCCGGCCTGGAACCTAGCAACTGCCCCGTGGCTGATACAGGTGGGAGCAGACAGGGAACTTCCGGTCTTGCCTCCACTTCCTCCGCCCCGAGACCCATTAGCAAGGACCTCGGAGTCCTGCCTGGCCCGCGCTTGTGACTCAGCAGGCCCCACTGGGCCATGCAACCAGAGACCTGAGTTCGAATCCTGCCCCTGCCCCTGCCCCTGCCCCTGCCCCTTCAGTCTGGGTGTCGCTGTCTGGGTTTCTGTCTCATCCGAGCCTCAGCTTCTTCCCTCCTGGAACAGGAAGCCGTGGTGTTCACCTTTCACTTGTGCCCCGGGACCAGACAGGGCTGGAGATTTAGGGGGTTCACGATGGTACGGCAGGTGTGCCTCCTGCATGTCGCCCGACTCTCCGAAGTCTTCAAACTGCTCCTGCCTCTTCAGATCCTTCGCCCTTCAGAGCTCTGAGCTCATGTCTCATTGGCTCCTCATCCTGCCTCCTCCCTAGGCCGCGTACTCTAACGCGCTATTTCTCACTAAAGTGTTACTGACAACGACGGGCCTTGGTCCCGCTCGCCTGCCCACACCTCTCCTGTCTGGTAACAGTGTGCTGACCGCCCCCTGGAGGCTGCCTCTCCTCTCTCCCATCATGTGGCCCCCACGGCACAGGCCTCAGGCCCTGGCCCCCTGAAGGGACAGGGGACCAGAGCTCATGGTGGGATCACAGCCCCCAGCCGCAGGAGAGGAAGGACAGTCGGCACGTCGGCGCTGGCCCTGCAGAGCTGTAGGCACCGGCAGCCCTCCTCCCGGCCCGACCCTGGAAGAACTGGTGAGCCCACCCTGGTCTGAGAACCGGGCCGTGGAGCCGAAGGCGGAGCGAGGGCCGTGGAGGAGGGGTGGGCTTTCCCTCACGCGGGTCCTCAGTGAACCTGTAGCCAAATTCCCAGGACAGGCTCCTCGCCCCGTCACTGGGAGTTAAGTTTCTGCATCGTGTGTGGCAGTGCCAGACAAATACAGAGGTCACAGCCCAGGCTTCGACTGCCCGGTGAGACCTCAGCGCTGGGCACCCCAAGAAGTGCATCTGTCGGCCCTGGACCTCATGCCAGGTGCATTCTGGGCACTCTGCTGTCATGCCCCGCCTGGCCCCATAGAACCTCATTCTGGTCCTGCTGCCCCCGATGGCCTCCCGCCCCCGGCTGGAGGGACACAGGGGCTCGGCCAGGGCCTCCTCGCCGACCACCCTCCGCCTGCGATTCGGCCCCACAGCCCGCGGCTCCTGCTCACCGCCCTCCACACTGCCCCAGGGCCTTTGCCTGCGCTGTGCCCTCCGCCCGGGATGTTCTCTCTGCCCGCCCCTGCCCGGCGACGCCTCATCATCTCCAAAGGCACAGTTTAAATGTCACTTCCCCCAGGGCTGACGGCTCCGCCGCTCTGGCTCTGCGGGACGGGAGGGTGGACAGGCGCGGCGGGGACAGCTCGTCTCTGCGCCAGGACGTCTGGGGCCTCGGGCGGAGGCCAGGGCCGGACCCGGGGCCAGGAGGGCTGGTGCGGCTCAGGTCTGGCGGGCCGCAGCAGCGGCGGGACAGCGGTTCCCCGAAGGGGCATCGTGCGCTGCCCACCACCATGCCTGGCTTCCACGGTGCCAGGGTGGGAAGTCGCACTGGGCACTGTGCCACGTTCTGGCCTTCGAGCGCCAGTCGCTAAGAGCGGACCCCACCCGGGCGAGACGCAGAGCCCCTCCCCTCGGGGAGTGGCGGTGTCAGAGCCCAGCCCCCCGCGCTCACCCCGCCCTGAGACCCAGCCAGCCCTGAGCCCTGGCCCCTGGCCGCGGCCCCGAGTCCAGGGGTGCTGTCTTGGGTTCCCCACCGTGGTGCCGTTCAGGCTGGGGCAGAAGCGAGTCCAGACCCTCAGCCGTCAGCACCGAGCAGGAGGCCGGCTGTCACAGTGCTGCGGAGCCCAGCCAGCTGTGGGCACAAGCACTGTCTAGCCGATTCCACTCACCCCTGCAAACTTTGGGGAACATACCCCCCTAAGAGGAGCGGAGGAGGCCCCGTTCACTGGCCCCAGGCCTCGGCCCTGCAGCTGTGGCCAAAGAAATAAACAATGCGCCTCAAACGTCACTTCCGAGCTCAGAGATGTCCACACGTCACCCGTGGCCCCCACACCCCCAGGTTAAGCATAAAGAAGGCGGCGGTTCCCCAGGGTCACCCTTGGGGTGTGTCCCCCAGTGGCGAGGCCTGGTTTGGGGTTCTCCAGATCTGTTTCTTGTCCTGGTACTGTTGAGAAATGACCCATTATTCAAATCGCCGAGCTGCTGGGGTGTAGGAGGGTCAAGGTCGCCGCTGTGAGGAGCGTGGAGGGGCTGGTGGCGGCTGACACAATCCGGGCAGCTCCCCAGCGTGGGCGGCGGGGTAGCGCCTCTGCCCGGTGCTGCGGGACGCGGCTCCCTCCGCGCGGCCACCAGAGGGCGCACGCGCCTTTCGCGCGCCATTCGCGAGCTGCGGGCACCTGGTCAGGACTGGCCCACCAGAGCCTGGGCCGGGGCTTCTTGAGCCTAGTCCGAAGGGCCGGGGATCACTAATGTTGCCCTGGGCATCCCAATCTGATATCGCGGTGGGTCCACCTGCCCTCTTGGCTCACGGGTGACCCTCCACTTTGGGCGCAGGGGACTCTGGAAGAGCAGAGAAATTTGCATTGGGATTTTTTTAGATTCATACCGGGGCCAGCTGTGGCAGTGCATACATGTAATCTCAGCACTCAAGAGGCTGAGGCAGGGGGATCCCAAGTTTGAGGCCAACTGATACTAAAAAATAGCCTCTGGGGGAGACTATGCGTACAACATAGATCTGAATTTCTTAGTAACAACAACAAATTTTGTGCTTTATTTTGAAACATGCAACATGACATTGAGAAAACCATTTAAAAATTTAATTTAAAACTAAAAGTCATTACTAAAACCCCAAAGTAAACACAGGATAAATGAATTCAGTGTGGATCATTTTTTTTTTGGAATATTTTCACCACAAAATTTTTGACAGCACAAAACAAACATCTCTTAGTTAAAATTTTACTTTTGGGCCAGGCGTGTTGGCTCACGCCTGTAATCCCAGCACTCGGGAGGCAGAGGCAGGAGGATTGCTGAGTTTGAGGCTTGCCTGGGTTTCATAATGAGCTCAGGGCCAACCTGAACTACAAAGTGAGACCCTGTCTCAAAATAAAACAAAACAAATTTTGACTTTCGGGGGAGTTAGGAGAATCGCAAGTTCAAGGCCAGCCGGGGCAATTCAGCATGGCCCTGTCTTAAAGTTTTTTAAAAGGCCAGGATGTAGCTGAGGGTAGAGCCTTTGCCCTAGCATGTGTGAAATCCTGAACTCAATCCCCAGTGCCAGAAAAAATTGCTTTAAAACTTTTAAATCATATTATGAAGCGAGTTATTTCAAGGCTAGATCAATTTTACTAAAGGACACTCCAAGCCTTTAGCAGTTCATGTTTGAAGCAGTTAATGCTGTCATTATCATTATTAAATGTCCCTCCTTTGGTGTTTTTGCTTTTTGAGACAGGGTCTTGCTCCATCATCCGGCCTAGATTTTCTGCTTTAAGTTTTAATTAGACCAATTCTACTAGCTTGTCAGATGTTTGCCAGAGGCTTTCGACAGAAACGGAGTGGTTTTTAAATATCATCAATTTCATGAAGTCCTACATTTTTGGCAGCTTGTCACTTTGTAATCAGCACAGCACTGTCTGGTGTTTCCAGCACCCAACATGTAAGAACACACTAGCAGATTTAAAATGCAACAGGCAACCTGGTGAAACAGGACTGAATTGATATGTATTTGGTCTGGCCATGAGCATGCTTCTTCTCTATGCAGCCTTGTTCCTGAGGAGGATTTGGAAGAGAACAAGGAAAGTGGATGTGATAGATGGATCTCAGCATTACTTTGGATGATGTGGGAAAAGGTTACATTTAAGGGATAATGAGCAGGAGCTAGGGATATGTGAGTGTCCATTTTCTACAGCTATAGTAAAGCACTTGAGGTTGGATACTTTAGAAAGAAAAGAGGTTTATTTGGCTCACAATTTTAGAACCAGAGCAGTCACAGAGCAGTTCTAGAGCTGAAGAAAACTTCTTTTAGCACATTTTTGACAGGGGTGTACATGCATGGCTGTCCCATCAGGTGGCTTTTACTTTCCAATGGGATGCCCCACTTCTAGGCCAAGAGCAGGGGTGGCATCTGCCAGGAACTGGGCCGCCCCTCAGCACTCACTGACATCCAGGGCACCCGTCTACTCCTCTAAGCCACCAGGTCAACTTCAGGAACACTCACAACACAGCAAAGCTTATGGGGAAAAGCCATGAATCCAAGCACTTTCTGTTTGCAGAAATCAAATTCGGGGTAACACAGGTTTGCAGCTTTGGTTTGAAAAGAGTCCTGGGTGGGGCCTCGATACCCCGGAGGGAGGACCAGTGTCTGCAGCGCAGGCTGCCCTCGCCTGCTGGGAAGCTCTTGGACAGTCTCTGCCTCTCTGGTTGGCTTCCCCATCTCTGAAATGGTGTCCACATTGGACTCCTGGGCTCAGTGCCCAAGTCTAATGCACACTATGGTTCAAAAAGTACAAAATGTCAGGAAAACTCTTTCATTAAACATGTTTTATCATGGCTAAAATCCCCCAAAATCCTAAGCGGCCAGTAAGAGGAATCAGTGTCATCCCCTCATCCCTTCAGGAAGAAGCGATACAGATAGTAATATAATTTTTAAAAATGGCATTTTCAGAGGATATTTAATGACTGGGGAAAGTGCTTAAAGAGTTCGGCAGCACAGGGGGGTATGAGCTCACTTCCTGGCTGTGTGACTATACAGTGTGTGTCTGATCATGTGTCCCCTGAACTGAGCTGGGACAAGAGCAGCAGGACAGGGCTGGAGATATAACTCAGAGGTTCTGGTGCCTACCTGGCAAGTGCAAGGTCCCTGGTTCGATCCCCGGTAACCACATACAGCGATACTTGGTGTGGTGACTCACGCCCACCAGCCATCAGTACCACACACCACAGTGCTGGGTGTGGTGGCTCATGCCTGTAATCCCAGCACTCGGGAGGCAGAGGCAGGAGGATGGCTGAGTTCAAAGCTTGCCTGGGCTACACAGTGAGCTGAGGGCCAGCCTGAACTACAAAGCAAGAACTTGTCTCAAAAAAACAAAAAGAATAGCACAGGCCACTGCCATTTTCTTTTTGAAAGATAATTTTCATGGACCAAATTTTCTGTAATACGCATATGATATTTTTATTTCCACTGCAGGCTGGTAACCATTATGTGAGGAGTGAACCCAGAGGTCAGGGCGCTCGGTGCGTGGCAAACTGGGCGGGATGTTGAGATAATGGTTCAGAAGAGACGACAGGGGTCCTGGGCCGGAATGTGAGGCCGTGAAAGTGGCACACACACTTTGTGTCAGTGCTGGGCACCACACACCCCACTGCCCTCACCTGAGCCTCTGTCCCGTCTCAGTGACCTGTCCCTCTCTCCGCCTGAGGACCTGCGGCCAGGCCCTTCCTGCACACCAGTGGGCCCCACACAGGGGAGCCCGGGCCTGGGGTGCTCAGAGAGGGGGTGAGACCCACAGACACATTTGGGGCAACTCCGTCACTCACAGAGAACGTCTGGTGACGTCACCGTGAACACCAAAATGTTGAGCGCAAACTGCTGCTCCTGGGGAAGGGGGGCGGCTGCTCAGGAGCTTCGGGGGCCACTTCCCGCGCCCCTCAGTGCGTGGCCTGCGGTGTGTTTCTGCCGAAGATCCTGATTTGGTTCGTCTCCATGATCCGCACTGACCTCGCAGCCAGAGTAGCACAGTGCAGGCCTGAGGAAGCCCATCAACACACACTTCCGGTCTGAAGCCCGCCACGGTCCCAGGGTGCCCTGGTCCCACAGTTCCCTGGTGCCACGGCCCCCACTCTGGCAGGAATGGCTTTAGGCCCTGCAGACTCCCAGGTCCAGGACGCTTGAGTTCTTTCCGTACAATGGTGCTCTATTTTGCACACGGTCTGTGCTCATCTTCTCTGTACTTTAACTCCCCTCAGAGGACGCATGGTTCAAACACACAAGAAGTGCCCAGTGAGAACCATCACGCTGCCCGTGCAGGGCCTGATGACCAGGACAAAGTCCTGCGTGTGCAGCACAGGCGTAGATTTTGCTGTTTGTTTGGGGGCTGGAGACTGATCCCAGAGCCCTGTGCTACACTCCATCCCTACCTTCTCTGGGTTTTAAAACCTGGTCTTGTGAAATTAAGTCACCCAGGCTTGGCCTGTATATGTGATCCTCCTGCCTCAGCCTCCCAGAGTGACGGGGTTACCCGCTTGTGCCGTCACCGTCATCTCTGCTCTGTGCTGCTGGATTTGTGGGTGGGACACACAGGGCCCCCTGGCCTCACTGCAGGAATCTCCCCCGGGGCCCTTTCCCCCTGTGAGAGCACAAAGGGACGGCAGGGTGCGGCCCGCCTGGACCCAGTGGGACGGGGAGGCGCCTGCCATTGACTGCAGAAGTGCTGTGCACTGATCTGGGGTTGCGGATAAAAAGCTGGGAGCAGATGAAGCCCAAGATGAGAAGCCCTCTGTCCCTCTCTCTCTGTGTGTCTGTGTGTGTGTGTGTGTGTGTGTGTGTGTCTGTCTGTCTGTCTCTCCCTCTCTCTGTCTGTCTGTCTCTCTCAGGGACGGGACACATAGCCACATGGGACCTCAGGACCTCAGAAGTCAGTGGTGAGGCTGGGTCTGTGCCGTGTCTCTTCCGAGGAGCACGGTAGCGGGTCCGCCCTGACCTGCAGGGAGCCCGGGAGGAGGCGGCAGCGAGCTTTGTGGGCCGCGGAGGGCTCAGGCCAGGGTGCGCGGACCACCAGGGAGGAAGCAAACGCAGGCCCTGCACCGCCGGGGAGTCTGAGCTGAGGGCGAGCGGGTGGGCCAGGACCCGGAGCCCCAACAGACGCCTGTCTCCGCCTGGAGTGGCTCCCGGGCAGGAGGCCCACGGCGCTTGCTGCGCAGGGTTCTGACACGGGGCGAGGAACTCCGAGTACTCCTCTGGGCACCGGCTGCCCGCCTCAGGGCCCTGCCACTCAGATGCCCCTGAGCTGGGACTCGTCTCCCTCTGACAGCTGGAGCCCAGTGCAGGGCAGGAGGTGACTCAACAGCGCCCAGCAAGAACCGGACGGTCGGCAAAGGGCCCCTTTCAGACCACGCTCCCCACATCTACACTCAGTGCTAAGTGGCTCCTGGGAACAAGAGACCTACAAAGCCATTCCCAGCGATCAGCAGCTTGACAGCACTTGGGAAAAGAAGCGGAAGAGGAAACTGTGGTGCTTGGGACCTACTGCAGTTGAAGCCCTTCAGGGACAATATTTGCTCAGCTTCACCATGGCCTGTGAGGTAGGAGAGTCTGTACCCATTTATCACACAGGGAAACTAAAGAGGCAACAAAAATGGTCCAAGGACCAAGGTCACCAGCTGATCGATGCCGAGCACTATCAGGGTTGATTTGGCCTCAACTCAAGAGTCCTTAACCCGAAGCCACAGCATTTGTTGCTACTGCACTTTTCCTGAGTCTCAAGATATCTTGGGCTCTGTATCTGTCAGCTTTTGCTGTGTAACAAACCACCCAGACTCAGTGGTGTCTATAAATATTATTTTCCTTCTCAAAGCTACAGCAAAACAGATGGCCTTTATCCAGGTGTGTTTATCTTGGGCCCAGGGGAGCAGGGCAGGAATCCATTATTCTTAGGAGTAAAGTCCCAAAAACTACCACAGAGAGAAGAAATGCTGTAGCTCAAAGTGCACAGAGCTTAGCTTCAACTGTGAAGAGCAGAGACATTAATCTTGCAATGACAAGACAGCTCCTAACATGGGAAAGGCAGACAGAAAATGAGACAATGGGGCACCATGCTGTGGGCTGCCCCTGTGCCCTGTACTGCCCGGAGCGCCTAAGGAAAACTGGCTTCAGCTGGTAAGATTCTGGGGCTGCTGCCACCATGAGGCCTCCTGATGTCTGTCGGGCTCCTTCCTCAGGCAGCGAGTCAGCTCCTGCTGCTGCTGCTTTCCTTCTCTGAAGCCGAACTCCGAGGCGGAGCCCGGGATACCCCATTCGTTATTTGTGCACAAACACAGCTCTCGCCAAACAAGGTGCCTCGATAGTGAGCCCGGAAGTTCAGCTTGCTGGGTAGGAGGACGAGGAGGCGGCAAGAGCGGAAGTAGCTGTGCATGAAGCAGGAGGGACCCGCTGGCAGAGGACTGGGCACTGGCGGCCTGACCTCCGCCCCGGGAGACAGTCCCCTGGATTGTCCACTGCGGCCCACACCGGTAGGGCCATTCCTTACACGGGGACATCAGGCCTCTCTGGCCTTGACACCGCCCGGTCAGGCCGGCTGGGCCGCCTCGCCCCAGGCCCGCAGGAGGCCTGAGCAGAGAACCCAGCTGCAGCCCGCTTTGCCGACATCCACCCCTCCCACCCAGGGCCGCGGGGGCCGCCTGACCACCTCTGCCACCTGCAGCTGGCACAGCACTGTGCCAGAGAGATTCTGAGCCCCAGGCAGAACCAGCCCTGGTTCCACTCGGCCTCTGCTGCCAGCAGCTCGAACGCCTGGCGCGCACTGGGCAGGCCTCGGAACCCCAGCTAACTGGGGCGGCAACACCAGCCTGGCGAGGTTACGTGAGGTGACGCACACGGGTCCGCCGGAAGGTGAGCCCTGGATACCAAGGACCCTTCTTCTCCTGAGGGCTTTGGAAGAGGGCTCGGCTCACGCCGACAGTGACGCACCCTGCCGCTGCATCTGCCACAGGTCCCCGACGTGACCCCAGGGAGAACGAACTCTCGGTTACAGGAACCGGAAGTGTGGAACCAGGAACAGACAATGGTGTTGACCAGGGTCTCAGCAGAAACTGGCAGCCAAGAGCAGAGGGCGCCGATGCTGCAGTGCGTCAGGGCCAAGGGACGAGGAGGCGGCGGGCAGGGGCCAAGCTGTCCATGCTGTGCCCAGCCTGGCCCTCCCGAGTCTCAGCGCCACGCTGGGAGTAAACAGACAAGCCCAGCTGAGGACGGCCCTGCAGGATGGAGGCTTCCTTACCCCTGGTCACAGACTCCTATGCATGCGCGTGTACACACACACACACACAACTGCAGAAGCTCTGTCCTTTGCACTCTGGGCACCTCCCTTGGGGTCCCCAGGACACGGCCCTGTGGGGTTCACGGGGTCTGTGTGCTGCTCACGCCCCTCCCCGCGTCCTGCGCTGACCCTCTGCTGCAACACCGAAGGGGAAGCTGCGGCCAAAGTTGATTTATGCTGCGCTGTGTCCCGGAGCTCGAAGCCCGAGACTCACGGCTGCGTCCAGGCCCGATCAGGCTGCTTCGTGCGTCCAGGACTGTGCCACACAGAGGGTGGCACTCTTGCCAAAACGGAGTAGCTTCAGGGACGGGTGAACCCAGGTGGTCAGGCCAGGTCACCCGACCCCCAACTTTCCCTGACTCGTCCTGAAGTTGCAGCTTTATCTCCCCTTGTTTTGGCCTCACTGAGGAAGTGGCATCTCCCCAGGCGCAGCTGCTGGTGCCCCGCAGCCCATTCAGCCACTTCCCCGAGGGACAGCTCTTTTCTAATAATTCACACCAAAATTCCCGACCACATCTTGCCGGCCTGGGGGAGCCTCTGGCCCAGTTCTGCTTGCTCTTCAGCTCTTAATCAGCCAGGTGGATCAGGGAAGAACACACTAATCGGCCAGGCCAGTCTCCCCTAAAAATGGGGGCGACTTTATCCCCAAGAGAAGGCACAAAATGAGGTCACGGGAGCCGGGATCCTGGCTCCAGCAGGGACAGCAGGAAAAATCAACAACCACCCACTAGGACACAAGGCCGGGAGCCAGTCATGGAACGGGGGAGCCCCCCACCCCCACTGTGGGCGGCACGGCCTCAGGTGCCTGGCTCTGATGCCTTCAGCGTCCAGAGGTGGGGCTGGCTGTAAAACCCTCTGCTCTGAAGCCTGGTGCGAGGACCCACTAACTGGTGGTGTTTGGAGACAGCAGCCTCTTTCTACCGCCCTGATACAAAAGGAAGGTCTGAAGGGACGTGCCGTTTATGCTAGGAGAACCATTCTGCTGTCTGCTCAGCAGGGGCAGCTCAGGTGGGGGCATCTGGCGCCCAGGTGGGTACAGCCTCCACCCTGGGCCCTACCCCTACCCCCACCCCCATCTGCAATCGCGACTGAAACAGCAGCGGGTTCCAACCCCGAAATGGGGAAAGTAAGAGAGGAAAGCAGGGCCAGAAGGGAAGAAGAGCGCTGAGTCACGGAGGCTCCTCCCTCAGGCGGCCAGCGCAGTTTATTTTGGTCCTCACCACGGATGGGCAAGAGGCTGTTCTGTGGAGGAGAGTTCAGGAGTTGCAAAGACCCAAGTTTGAATACAAGCAACCCTGTGGGTCTGTGATCGACAGGCCTCAGGCTACTTCTCCGAGCCTCAGTGCTCCCATCTGTAAAATGGGACCGTGTTTGTTCACAGGGTCATTCTGGAGGTCAGGGACACAGAGCTGGCATGGAAGGACCTGGGTCTTTCTTCCTGTTTTCTCTGTTAGCCATCACATGGTTCTCTGGGCCTCACCTCCCAGCCTCTGCCCACAGGCAGCTGTGCCCCCAATCCAGCCCCCGGGGCAGCACAGCTCCTGGCCCACGTTGGGCGCTGTGGCATTGTTCCTAAGTCCGGGGGGGGGGGGTCTCTGTTACCTCAGAGTCACCAGGATTGGTGTGCCCAGTGGGCTCTTTTCTCCATTTTCTCCCCAAATGTCCCCTCCTCAGAGCAGTCCACCCTGACCACCCTGTTTGTATCCATCTTCTTTCTCATTTGCTGAGACAAAGTCCCCCAGGCCCGTAGTGTAGAGGACAGCTGTACTTTGGCTCACGGTTTCAGTGGGTTCAGTCTATGATGCACCTGCTCCCAACGGAAATGGCACGGCTGGGGTCAGCTGCTCCGCTGAGGAACCCAGGACGCAGCGGGAGAAGGAGGAGCCATGGGGGACCACACCCCTCCTAGCCACTCCCAGGGGCCGCCCTCCCCAGGCCCCACCTCCGAACCTGAGGTGTCGTGAGACGCTTTAGCTCTAAACCATAACCCTAGCGAGCACAGCTGGCCACACTCCAAGACTTCCCGGCTGCTCACTCTAAGATGGTTCCTTTTCTTTTTCCAGACAGTGTCTCACTATGTAGCCCAGGCTGGCCTCAAACTGTGATCCTCCTGCCTCAGCCCCCGGGGTGCTGGGATTAAAGCATGTGTCACTAACTCAGCTCTCTAAAATGACTTTTACTTGTTTCTCTGTTTTCTCCCTCAGCAGGGCAAGTACTGTCAGTTCTGTCCCTGATACCCTGGCATGCCTGGCATGGAACAGGCACTCCGAATTTGGGGAGGAAAAGAAAGGAATAGAAGAAAAGGGAGAAGGGAAGAAAGGAGGAAGAGAGCTGCCCCCCCCACCCTCCCTGAGGCCCCTACCTCCTCCCTGCACACACCGGCCCCGTCACCCCCTGCCTCAGCCTGCACAGGTGGCTGTCTTATGAGGTGACCGTCCACAGGGGTCCTCTTACATGGAACTTCCGTTCTTGGGGTCATGAAAGTGGGTCCAGCTCACAGATACTGTTTTCATAGCCCTGTTCTCAGAGTGTCAGGCACAACACTCATCTGTTATTTCTGCTGCCGGTCACACCTCTCCTGGCCCTATGGCACCAAAGTTGCCCCAAGGTCGGATGGAGCTGCCCCCTCCCAGTCCCAGGGTTGAGCGTGTGACCCTGGCCTGGCCAATGAGAATGTAGTGCTATCCCGGGCACAGTGATTAGCAAGTCGAGGCCATATAACTCCGTAAGGTCCACTGACACTGAATCCCAGGGCTGCTACTATAAATTAATTAGCAGATTCTTAATTAGCATTTTTGTTAGGAATGCCAAGCTAGCAGATATAAACCAGGAGCTTACAGCCATGTTTCTGCAGCTCAGGGACTACCTGAGAATAAAGCCCAGCACAGAGGACAGTCCAGCCCGGAGGCAAAGAGAGACAGACCTCCAGTGACACCCCTGGACCTGCTGGACCCAGACTGACCTGAAGTAGAATCCACTCCTGAGGTTTTCATGGCTCCAAACCAATAGTTTCCTTTTTACATTTTAGCCAGTTTGACTTGAAATGTCACTTGCCACTAAAATGTTGTGACTCAGCCTAAGAATTAGTCAGCACCTCCCTAGCGAAGAGGCAGGAAGAGACAGCCACAGGAGCAGGGCGGAAGGGCGGGGAGGCAGCTCCTGCAGCACCTCCTGCCGCGCCTCGCCAACTCTGCCAGGACAAGGCCCACCACTGCCCCACATGGTGCCGTGACCGATGAGGCAGCCTCTCCGCTAGCCAGAGGGCTCTGCCCACACACAGGGCTCCTGACCACTGCCTGCCGGAGGTGCCCACCTCCTCCAAGCACCTGCTCCCAGAGATTTCAGGGCAAAAAGTCATGCTGAGGCGCAAGCCAGGTCTCTGGAGGAAGACATGCTAACCCATAATGTGCAGAGAGTCTCCAGCCTGCGGCCTCTGTCCTGGTCACCTCTGGCCTCCTGGGAGCTGAGTATGCTCCCGGTGGAGCCCAGGGCCCTGCTCCCCCGCAGACAAGCACTCGAGGTGTCCCTCCAAAGGCACAACTGCAGAAAGCCGGCCTGCAGGGGTGCCCAGCCCCCAGCCAGGGCTCAGAGCAGGAACAGCTCAGGGGCGAGTCACCAGTGAAGGCCCCTCCACATGACAGATGCCAGCTTCTCAGGAGGGTGACGGGCGCTCTCCTGAGATCTTCGACTCAAGGTGGGTGGTTCTCTCCCTGCTTCTAACAAGCTCAGCAGACTCCTGGCTGTCCCCTGCCTCTGCTCCCCACTCTCCTCCCCCCAGCACCCAGGCTGGCTGCCCTGAAAGGCACAGCCCGTCCTCTCCCACCCCTGTCGGAATCCCTGTGATGACAATCTTCTGCCCTAAGAACAAGTCTCAGTTCCTTGCCAGGAATGACAAGTTCTCTCCCCAGCTGATTTCTATCCAGGGACAACACACAGGTTCATATACTTCCTGTTACAGAAGCACTTTTTTTTTTCTCTGATGTGCCAAATAGAATGCAGTTGAGGCTTTGTTTCCACACGGCCTCTGTCACAGCGGTTCAACTGTGCTGTCGCAGTAAGAGAGGAGCTGTTGGGCTTCTGCTCATTAAGGCTATGTCTGTGTGCCAATAAAACTTTATTTATAGAAACAAATGGTGGGCCGTAGTTTGCCAACCCTTGCTCTGAGGAAATGCGTTCCTCGCCGTCTCTAAACCTCAGTTGCCCCTCTGGGAGAGGAGGGATATCACCCGCACTGAAAGGCTGTGGGGCATTAGGAAGCATGTCCCTGCAGCAGCGTCTAGCTCCTGGGGAGCTCTCAGGAGGGGCATTAGGGCTAGGACGGCCGCCATTGCTCCCTTCCTGGGTGCTCAGAAGCGGGCAGTGCTGACTGTACAGAAAGTTAGAGGGCCGCACACCCTCTCTTCTCTGGGTGTCCAGTGCGCGCAGTGCGGGAATGAGGGTACAAGGAGGCAGACAGCTGAGTACCTACTGTGCGCCCAGTGTGGGCTCTGTGACCAAAATAACCCAAAGGCAACCTTCACTCTCTGATGCGAGTCTTGGACATCTCAGGAAATGGGGGTGATGGCAGGAATATATTTGTTCACACATGAGTGCCCGCCCTCTGTGTGCCAGGCCTGTGCGGGGCTAGGGCTGCCCAGAGGACTGAACAGCAAACTCTGCCTTGGGAAGAGGCGCCGCCTGAGAAACGTGTTTCTGTCACTTCTCTGGCCCCGGCCCTCAGGCCCCTGGCTCTGCGCTTCCCACCGCTGAGGACAGCTGCTGCCCTCGTCCCCGCTGCCACATGCCCTTCCCGGGTACAGGCCCAGGTGTGCAGAGCTGCCAACCGGGCCAGGCTTGGAGGCGAAGCAGATGACCCCAGAGCGCCAGCTGGCCATGGCGCGCGGGTCAGGGCGGGAGAAGGGGACCCCGCCTTTCCCACTTAGGGCACAGCGCGAGTCCAGCGGGAACTGCTGTCACCATCTTGTTCCCAGGCAGAGAAAGAATGAAACCAGAGAGGAGGAAGACAAAGTAAGACTCACAGCAGCAAGGCTGGCTCTCCGCTTGGTCTCCAGAGAGCCAACTATGCTTGCTCGTCTCATGAACTCACCGGTTCTCTGCGCTGGAAGCCATCAGCGGCCGGTTTTCCGTTGTCTCAGGAACACCTTTCTTAGGGTCTGCCACCTGCTTTCAGGAATAATTCCGACACAGCCTTTAGGAGAGACTCTGCTTCTGCCCTGTCGACCTTTCCCAGAGCCCCGCCGAGCCGTACGAACACGTTTATCACGTGCTATCTGCCCCGTTCGTCCCCAGTAACACCGTGTGCACTTCAAGGCAGATTGACTACGACAGCTTCAGTTGCGCGTGGAACTAGCACTGGGCCGTGGTCACGGCTCATCTCACACCTCATTTAGATTCATAGCTATGTGTCTCGCCTTTCAGTGATTTGGAAAGTTCCGGGAGGCAACAGTCATGTCCTATGAATTCAACAAACAACGATTAATCATCTGTGGTGTCCCCGACATGGCCCAGAAACTGGGACGTGGAGAATCAGAAGAGGCCGTCATCTCTCCAAGGCAGAACAAAGCAGATGGAAGCAGGTGTCGATCAAAGAAGATCGTGGTCTACTCTGTATCATTATCTTCCAAGTAGTTAGTCAGCGTCTAAGACACAGGCCAGAATATCATTGTTCTCTGATCGTTCTGTTATGAGATTTTATTTTAACCATAAAAAAAAGTAAGTCACGAAGGCAAGCACAGTGGTGCATTCCTAAGTTCCAGCTACACCGGAGACTGAGGCAGGGGGTCATAAGTTTGAGACCTACATGGAAAATTTATTCAGACTCCATCTCCAAAAATAAAAAATGAATAAAATAAAGAGAGATTGTGGGTGGGGGGAGGTGGTAGAGTGTCAGAAAACAAACAAAAAACAAGTGTGCCATGACAGGATATTTTTACATAACAATAGCCAAGAAATGCAACTTGAGCTGAGCGCAGCAATATAGGAAAGTTCTTTCATGCAAACAGAAAGTACAAATAAGAAGAGCCATCTCAGGGCTGGAGATTTAGCTCAGTGGTTCTGGAGCCTGCCTAGCAAGTGCAAGGTCCCTGGTTCGATCCCGGTAACCACATACAATATGATATGGGGTGTGGTGACTCACGCCCAACAGCAATCAGTACCACACCCCACAATGCTGGGCATGGTGGCTCATGCCTGTAATGGAGCCTCATAGTGAGCTCACGGCCAGCCTGAAACTACAAAGCGAGACCCTGTCTCAAAAAAAAAAAAAAAAGAGCCAGC
This sequence comes from Thryonomys swinderianus, assembly GCA_004025085.1. NCBI lineage: Eukaryota > Metazoa > Chordata > Mammalia > Rodentia > Thryonomyidae > Thryonomys > Thryonomys swinderianus. The sequence goes on along the minus strand of PVIC010026352.1, from coordinate 3,718 downwards.
TCGGGAGCTGGATGATCCAGAGGCTTTCCTGGGTCCCCTGTGACTCTCAAGACAGTATCTGTGGCCAAACCCTAGGGCTGCACATCTAAAGCACTCCCACACCACCATAGCTACTCCTTTCCACAGGCGTATCCTAGGGATATGCTCTGATTGGACCTTCTAAGTCACATGCTCGCCTGTGAACCAATGACAGAGCAGGAAAGTAGATCCCATAAACCAATCAGAGCCCGCTTCAAGAACAAGGGTGTGGAGTCAGTTTTTCTCCAAGGGAGGTTGCGGCATGGAAAGCTCCTCACCTAAAGGGAACAAGAAGGGGAAGGGAATGGTTGATGGCAATGCCCACTGTCCCCCTCAGAGGTGGGAATCAGATGAGATTCCCTGCACTGGTACTAAACCTTTCCCACTATGTGCTCTAGGATGATGCTCTTGTTTCAGCAAGGGCAGCAGGAGAAGCTGTACCCGCAGCTGGCGGGTGCCTCCCAGCACCTGGTACTCCAGAGCCCCAAGTTGATCACTGAAGGTCCCACTGATCCAGTCCCGGGGAACATGGTTATTTTCAGAAACCGGGGCCAAGGGGGCTGGGGTCACATGGGCCTATGTCTTAGTTACTTTCCTTACGGCTGGGACTGAATATCCACACCCACAGCTCGGAGCCAGAGAGGCCTAGCTGGGCTCACGCTGAGTCCACAGCCAGCTGCAACAGAGCCTCATGGACAGGGCCGAAGTACTCACGTCTGCTCACCAGGGCGGCCAGGAAGCAGAGGAGAGAGTTGAGGGAGCCGTGGGAAGGGCCATGTGGCCTCCCATCCACGCCCCCGGGGACCCACCTCCTCCAACAGGGCCCCTCCAAGGAGTCAGCTGCAATCCAGTAAGTAGTCCTATAACCGGTACACTTCCTGCCTGTGCTCACCAGGCTTTGGGACATCTAGGTACGAGCCACAGCAAACTGCATTTGGGTCACGGTGGCACCGGCTGCCCTCAGATCCCTCGTGTTGGAAAGGGGCCAGTCATACCATGTGCTGGCTGCCCAGCCGGATGTGGGGCTTTGAGGAAGAGCAGGAAACTGCCTCTCCACTGCGCGCATGCTAGCTGCTGACAGGATCTCGCGACTTCAGTGCTTTGTGAACCCCGGCGGGCAGTCCCTGCTCACTTTCTTTCTAAACCACGAGGAAATGTAACAGGAAAACTTCAGGGTCCCCTTCAGAATGCCTGATGCTCTAGATGCACCTCAATTCTGCTACCAAAATAAGCTCCATACCACGCGGCACCGCACTGTTAGCATGCAGACACGGACCACTGCCTTCTAGAATCTGCGCGATCCATGCTTGGCTTGGACCGTCCCTAGGGGGAGGAAGGTGTTTCCCAAACTGTCCCTGCAGGACGGGCACCGTGGTGGAGGGCAGCGCTTGGAGCCAGAGGGGTGAGGGAAATGAGGAGGGCGCACGGGGTGCGGCTCCACCCGCCTGGACCCAGCGGTTTGCAACAAGAGCCCCTTGTACAGCAGAGGCCGGAGGGTTCCGCTGCTTGGCTGCGTCTGGATTTGCTGACGAGGCAGAACTTCACCTCCGCAGGAGCACCTGGCCCTCTCGCTGCCCAGCTCCCGGAGCCCAGCAGAGTCTAGAACTGGAGCTTTTCTTTTTCTTTTCTTTTTGCTGCAGTGTAGGGGACTATTATGCCCCATTTTATTCATTGATTGCTTGATTCATTCATTCATTCATTCATTCATTCATTCATTCATTCATTCATTCATTCATTCATTGGAGATGGGATCTCACTAAGTTGACCAGGCTGAGTTCAATCTTGCAATCCTCCTGCCTCAGCCTCCCAGGTAGCTGGAATTATGCCAATGTGCTTGGCGTCTCCTGGGATTTTGATTTCCTCCTTAATCTAGGATCACTCCATTAAGATTCATGCCCAGCTCCTCCTGGCCGTGCAGAGGCCAGCCGGCCTCCAGGGTAACCATGGGGGAGCGTGTCTGGGCAGACGACAGCTGCCTGCGGGCCCCGAATGTGTTCTGTGATACTCTCCCAGCCGCAGCTATAAAGTGGAGGCGAAAGTGACAGTCACTCCCCCAGCGGCGTCGCCCCCCCCTCTCTATGCGGACAACTGGACTTTCTCACTCTTAGGTAAGGAACTGCACGCACCCCGAGCCCCTTCGATCAGACAGCCAGGCCCAAGCCCCTTCCACTCAGGCCCAGGGCTGCTCAGCCCTGCGCTGTGAGGCTGTGGCAAAGAGCTCAGCACGGCGTCTGGGCCTAACGCCAGCGTGGGGCTGCACTATTATGGCCCTGTGCGTACCTTCAATAGCTCTGGGCCTCAGTTTCCTCAGTTTCCTGTGACAACAGTGACACGAGGTCTCACGGGTGAGGCTTCCATGAGCTGTTGCAGGAAAAACGCTTAAAACAAACCCCGGCTTGGGCCGGAGATTTAGCTCAGTGGTTCCAGCACCTGCCTAGCAAGCTCAAGGTCACTGGTTTGCTGCCGGTAACCACACACCTCAGAGCCAGGAGTGGTGGCTCACGCCTGTCATCCCAGCACACGGGAGGCAGAGGCAGGAGGATTGCTGAGTTCGAGGCTTGCCTGGGTTCCATAGTGAGCTCAGGGTCAGCCTGAACAAGAAAGCAAGACCCTGTCTCAAAAACAAAATGAGGCCCAGCCCACGGGAAACCCTCAGGAGGCAGCACAGCGGACCACACGCTGTGCTTTGCCACGTCACGCACCCCTCTTCCGGGCTGCACCGCTGCTCAGCTCTGAGAGAGCAGCTCCCGCTAAGCCCGGCTCTGGGGCTCCGGGGCGCCCAGGGCTTGTGGCACTTCCTTTGCCCAGAGGATACTGTTTGCCTTTGGGGATTGTGTCCCATGCCAAAAGGCCAGAAAGTGCCAACCCGAACAGTCCTGAAGAGAGGTTCCACATGTGACCCCAGCCCATCCGGCCATGGACAGGTGCCCCGTGTGACGCCGCGGGACAAGGCTCTGCGCTGGCGCCCTGTTTCTTCCTGAGCCCACCGCGTCGTACCCTTTCACAGCCCTAACTCAGCACCATGTGTGCCGACTAAGGGGTCCCCGGCCCAAGTCATCCATCTGGGGCGTCCTGGGGACCCTCCTACCTCGCAGGGTCCCAGCCCAGTCAGTCTTGGGCAAGGAGAAACTGCAAATATGAGTCATCATGGCAACCAGGGATTGAAGGTCTTTATTTGCAAGACTCAAGTAAGACACCCCACCCCACCCCTGTGCCACTCTTTTCTTTCTTTCTTTCTTTCTTTTTTTTTTTTTTTAAAGAAAAGCTCAAAACTGTCTTACTTGAGTGGACTCAGAGCCAAGGCCATTAGAGGTAAGATATGCAGGTCTGAGAAGAGCTCAGTCAGCCTGGCTTTTCTCCAACCCGGGTGTTTCATTACTCCTTTTTTTTTTTTTTTGAGACAGGGTCTCGCGTTGTAGTTCAGGCTGGCCCTGAGCTCACTATGGTGCCCAGGCAAGCTGCCGCGAACTCAGCAATCCTCCTGTCTCTGCCTCCCGAGTGCAGTATTAACATTCCTGTGTGCAGGGCTGAGGAGGATCTGATCCAGAGTTTTAAGGTAATAAGGGAGACCAAAAATTGAGTTTGTCTCTCTTCTTCCTGTCTTTATTACTTTTATCCTGCCTTAGGCACCCTGTGATCTATTCTTGAAGATATGCAGTTCAAGAAAGGAAGGAAAAAAGAAAGAAGAAAGTTTGGCGAC
>PVIC010026351.1:13498-24703 GCA_004025085.1 Thryonomys swinderianus | reverse complement strand
TGGGGATCGAACTCAGGACCTTGTGCTTGCGAGGCAGGCGCCAGAACCACTGAGCTAAATCTCCAGCCCTGTTTTTTTTTTTTTTTTTTTTAAGAAAAGGTGTTGCTACATAGTCTAGGCTGGCCTCAAACCTGGGGTAATCCTCCTGCCTCAGCTTCCCAAGTGTTTTGATTACAGATGTGTTCCACCACTTCTAATAGCTGTACCTTTTTTTTTTTTTTTTTTTTTTTGAGAAAGGGTCTCACTTTGTGTAGTTCAGGCTGTCCTTGAGCTCACTATGTAGCCCAGGCAAGCCTTGAATTTGGCAATCCTGCCTCTGCCTCCTGAGTGCTGGGATTACAGGCATGAGCTATAAACCCGGCTCCCTTAAGTGTTTTCTGCAATGCTGGTTTAGTGCTCATGTATTTAGGATTTCTTTGTGGTGGAAAGTGTTACTTCTCTGTTAATTTTAAAGGCTAATTTTGCAGGATATAAAGTCTAGCTTGACAGTTGTTCTCTTTTGAGACCTGTAAAACTTTACTCTTAGATTCTCCTGGCCTTTTTTTTTTTTTTTTTTTCTGAGACAGGGTCTTGCTTTGTAGTTCAGGCTGGCTCTGAGCTCGCTATGTAGCCCAGGCAAGCCTCAAACTCAGCAATCCTCCTGCCTCTGCCTCCTGAGTGTGGAGATTATAGGCGTGAGCCAGCACTCTGGCATGGTGGTGTGAAGTACTAATTGCTGGTGGGCGTGTCATCATGCCTGGTATTGTTGTATGTGTTTACTGGAATCGAACCTGGGACATTGTGCTTGTTAGGCAGGTGCCAGAACGACTGAGTTAAATCCCTGGCCCTCTTAGTTTTTTGAGACAGAGTCTCGCTTTGTAGTTCAGGCTGGTCCTGAACTCACTGTGTAGCCCAAGTTAGCCTTGAACTATAGCAGTCCTCCTACCTTTGCCTCTGAGTGCTGGGATTACAGGCATGAGCCATCACACCCAACATTGTGGTATATGGTACCAGGACCGGATTTGGGACCTTGTGCTTGCCCGGCAGAGATGGAACCACTTAACTAAATCCCTGGCCCTCTCCTGGCCTTTAAGGTTTATGCTTAGTAGTCTGCAATTATTTTAATAGACTTGCCTTTATATTTTATTTGCTGTTTTTCTCTCACAGGTTTTGATGTTTCTTTCCTTTTGTTGAATTCTTGGAATTCTTGGTATTTTTTTTGGTATTGGAGATTGGGGATGGAACTTGTGACCTTGTGCTTGTGAGGCAGGCACCAAAATCACTCATTTAAATCCTTGGCCTGATTTTTGGAATTTTGCTTATGGTGTGTTGTGGAAAGCTTCTTTTCTAATCATGGGAATCTATGTCTGTTGTATTTGAGGTTTTTTTTTTTTTTTTTTTTTGAGGCAGAGTGTCAATGTGTATCCCAGGATGACCTTGAACTCGGTGATCCTTCTGCCTCAGCATTGTTTTTTGTTTTTTGTTTTTCCTTTTGAGACAGGGTCTCGCTTTGTAGTTCAGGCTGGCCCTGAGCTCACTATGGTGGGCAGGCAAGCCGCCGCAAACTCAGCAATCCTCCTGTCTCTGCCCTCCCAAGTGCTGGGATGACAGGCGTGAGCCACCACGCCCGGCACTGTGGTATGTGGTATTGATGGCTGGTGGGCGTGATTCACCTCGCCCAGCATTGTATGTGGTTTCCGGGGATCTAACTCAGGACCTTGCGCTTGAGAGGCAGGTGCTGGAACCACTGAGCTAACCCTCCCGCCCCTCAGCATTGTTTTTAAATTGAATTCTTCATTGGTACCTTTTACATACATATCATGATCACACTCAATATTGAGAATTTGTACCAGTGTATGACATGACTTCATTCTCATTTTTTCCCATTCCTCTACCCACCCTATCCCCCTATATACATATGCTTTGTTTCCTTTTTCAACATCATATTTTTTCTTTTCCCTGGTTACTTAACCCCTATCCTTTTCCTTTTGAATATTTTCAGCTTCTTGAATGCTGGGAGTACAGGCATGTATCACCATGACTGGCTATATTTCAATATTGCATTCCCTACCTAGATTTGGAAAGTTTTCTGGTGTGATTTCTTCTTGTTTTGTTTGTTTTTGAGATAGGGTTTAACTGTGTTTTTCAAGCTGGTCTTGAACTCACTTAAGTAGCTCAGGCTGACTTCTAATTTGTGGTAGTCTTCCTGCCTCAGCCTCTCATGTGCCATTATACCTGGCTCAGCTGTGATTTCAGTGAATACATTTTTTTTAATACCTTTTGAGTACCTTCTCATTTTTCTTTAATTTTATAATTCTCAGGTTGGTTTTATATACTTTTTAAGTTAAGTAGCAGCTGTTGAACCCAGGGTGGTATTTTGTCATTTTAGGATATGAATGAGTTTATGATCTACTATATCTACTTTAGTTTCTATTTCTTATGCTGTCCCCACTGTATTCAAGTCTAGATGCTTTCCATTAGATATTTTCATGTCATATATTTCTACTTGTTTTTTTCATCCTTTCTAGTTCTTTTCTGACATGTCATTTATGTCTCGTACATATTGTTTTGCTTAACTCAGTTTATCTTTTTTTTGAAAGTTTTTTTTTTTTTTTGGTCGTACTGGGGATTCAGTTTATATGCTTTTTTGAGCATGTTGAACTTTTTACTGGCAAAATTCTTTGTTTAAATCCTCTTTGAACTCCTTAAACATTTATACATTTGCTTGTATGTTTCCATTGTATAGAAACAACATTGTATATTAACCACTTGGATTTTGAGTTCATGGCCTTTTGTTTATTCTCCATCAGTATCTGAGTTTGACCTTTTTTGTACCAGGGATGAACTCATGACCTTGCATTTGCAAGGCAAGCTCCAGAACCACACAGCTAAATCCCCGGCCCTGAGTTTGGCTTTTGGAGAGCTAGGAGCTTGGGGGGGGGGGTCTTGCTTTGTTTAGAATGGTCCTGAACTCACTATGTAGTCCAAGTTAACCTTGAACCATAGCAATCCTCCTACCTTTGTTCCTTGATTTCTCACACTTCTTTTTTTTTGGGGGGGGACAGGGTCTTGCTTTGTAGTTCAGGCTGGCCCTGAGCTCACTATGTAGCCTAGGCAAACCTCGAATTCCGCAATCCTCCTGTCTCTGCCTCCCAAGTGCTGGGATTATAGGCATGAGCCACCACACCTGCTGGGCACTGTGGTATGTGGTATTGATTGCTGGTGGGCATGAGTCACCACGCCCAGCATTGTATGTGGTTACCGAGGCAGCGGCTGGAACCACTGAGCTAAATCTCCAGCCCCCACATTTCTATTATTTTTTAAATTGTGAGTTGAAGATCTGTTCAGGTGGAAAAACCCTGTCATTACTGTGGAGGTCTTTTTAAATTCTGTCTCCTTGTAATGTGTCCTTGAATTTGGTTGTATTTTTGTGCTTACACCCCTCTTCATCCTATTCAGAGTAATAAACATTCAAGGGTCTTTTAATGTCCCACCCTTTTGTTCGGGCTTGATCCCCAGCACCACTCAAGGAGAAAAAACAAACTGCAATAATGTTGATGACAGAGACAAACCAGATGTTAGCATACAGTGAAAACCAATTAAAAGCAATAGCTGTGCCACCATTAACACTAGAAATCAGTAATTACAGAGTCAGAGAGACACTGATACTGGCATATCATGAGAGACAGTAGTTACAGTATACCTTGGCTTTGTGTGTTGTTGTCTTTTTTTTTTTTTTTTTTTGAGACAGAGTCTTGCTTTGTAGTTCAGGCTGGTCCTGAGCTTACTAAGTAGCCCAGGCAAGCCTTGAACTCACAGCAGTCCTTCTGCCTCTGCCTTCTGAATATACTGGGATTACAGTCATAAGCCACCATGCCAGGCATTGTGGTATGTAGTTACTGGGGATTGAACCAGGGACCTTGGGCTTGCTAGGCAGGCACCAGAACCACTGAGCTAATAAATCTCCAACCTTGTGTTTTGTTTTTTTAAGAAAAGGTGTTACTACGTAGTCCAGGCTGGCCTCAAACTTGGGATAATCCTCCTGCTTCAGCTTCCCAAGTGTTTTGATTACAGATGTTTGCCACCACTTCCAATAACTGTATCAGTTTATTTGTTTGTTTAGAGAAAGGGTCTCACTTTGTGTAGTCCAGGTTGGCCCCGAGCTCACTATGAGCCCAGGCAAGCCTCAAACTCAGCAGTCCTCCTGCCTCTGCCTCCTGAGCGCTGGGATTACAGGTGTGAGCCACCACGCCTGGCACTGTGGTATGTGTTAGTGATTGCTGGTGGGCGTGAGTCACCACACCTAATATTGTTGTATGCGGTTACCAGAGATCTAACTCAAGACCTTGCGCTTGCTTGGCAGGCGCCTGAACCACTGAGCTAAATCTCCAGCCCAGCTGTACCATTTTTAACACTGGAAAAGAGATCTACTATGATGATGTGGACCCAAAGATAAACTAAATAACTGACATAAGTACCTACTAAAAAGCAACAGCTATACCAACATTAATAAAAGAATTTAGTAATAACATAGGTGAAACTACGTAGATAAAAATAAAGCTTAAAGGTCATAAAAATGGAGATGGGAGATGGGAAAAATAAAACAAGTAGAATTTGAAAAACCAAAGGAAGATGAGAGCAAAGTGAAGATAAAAATTCAATTAAAGCATGAAAGACGATTAGTAGGATTAGGCAAAATGACTGAAAAACACCAAATAAGATGTATAAAAGACAGGAGGAAACAGTAACAAAAAACGGGCTGGGGATTTAGCTCAAGTGGTACCGCACCTACCTTGGAAGCACAAGGGCCTGAGTTCAAGCCCCAGTACCATTAAAAAAAAAATAAATGAATGAAAAACATTCCTCTGTGTGTTTTGGTGAGTGGTTTCTTTCCAGGGCCTGTGGTATTGGAGTCTACCAGATATGGGTGGCAGATTGTGAGGCACAGCTAGGGCCTCTTTCATTTCTACTCTTCATTTTTTTGCTGTGTGAATGCTGAGTCCCACCCCACTTTTCTTCCTAGGTATGGTCAGTCAATGGAGTTGTGCTTGCTGTTACCTGAGAGGCACGGAGTATTTGTGCCCTTCCATGTGCCCCAAGTCCCTACTATTTCCAATAGCTTTAATGACCTTTGAGCTTGTGAGGTACCTCCCTTGTTCCATAGGCCCCTCTCCTTACACTTTAAAGTTTGATAATCATCCAAGCCTAGGTGTATCACAGATCTTGTTGGTAGATGGAAAAAGCAAACACCACCGGAGCTTTGTCCTGGAAGCAGGCAGAGGGAGGTAAGCAGTACACTGGACTTAGGTCAGTACTTTCAGGCCCAGCTTCCCTCCCTCCAGCCTCGCTTCTCTCCACAGCTGGTGGGATCACTGTGTCCTTCATACCTGGAGTTCGCTGTTGCTTAAACTTCACAGAGGGTCTGTGACTAGCTAGCCTCTTCTCCATAGCTGTTTATTTTGGCTGTTTCCCACCTAGTCACTGTGATAAGGTGACCCCAGAGAGTCTAAAGTGTAGTTCTTCTGGTTACTGGAGTAGCTCAGTCTTAAACAATAAATCCCTTCCCAAATATGATGGACCTGGGACTGAATTTCTTCTTCAACTCTAACATGCCATGTGGAAGGAGTCACTTTATAGACACTGTAATTGCAGTGTACAGTAATTTCAGGCTTTTGGGGGAATAGTGGTGCTGGTCCATTATTTTTTCATGCTTTCAGCTCTCTCCACGCTTACTTTGTGTTTGCAGAGCCAAGATCTTATCTCTGGCACAAGAGCTTAGTGTCTTAGGCTGCTTTGTTCTTTTCTCTGCATTGTCCTTCGTTTCCTCTGTTGCTGTGTTTTCTAGTTTTCCTGTTTTGCTTCCTTCTTGATTGCCAGAGCCCTACTTGTTTTTGCCTTCAGTAAGTTACTTTTTTTCAGGTATCTTGACTCCCAAGTCCCCAAGAAACTGTATTTTGCTCCTAGCCTTTACCATTGTCTATCTCTCCTTGTAGATTATACTGGCCACTCTGGTGACTACTGAAGATAATATGTAATATATGTAATTACATATATACATGTGTATCTTACATATGCACATACATGCATGCACATACACATGTGTATGCATATATTTATGTGTGTAGGGGGAGTGTATGTGTGTGTATAGATCATTAAAATCCTAGCAGAAATATTGCAAGACTAGTCTAGATAGTATGTGTTAACATCATTTGCACTATAGTTGTTGCTTCAGATGTATTCCTAGGCTGGGGATGGTGCCTCATGCCTGTGATTCCTGCATTTTGGGATGCTAAGGCAGGAGGATGGCAAGTTCAAACCCATTCTAGGCAATTTAGTGGGACCCTATTTCAGAATAGGGCTTGTGGGACAGCTCATTGTGAAGGCCTTGTGTTCATTGCTAAGCACTGCAATAAACGGGGAAAGATTATCATTTTTGTTGTACAGTTGGACCCTTTGTGATTAAGAAGCACACCATTCTCCTCAGGACCTTCTTGGACTCACTGCTTATTAACCAAAGTCTAAACTCTTTAGCAAAGTCTCTTAGCTTGCTATAACTTAGTTTGCCAACACTTTCAGTCACCATTCAATTTCCTGTACCTTATGCCACGTATGCCTCCATTTTTAAAACCTACCTTGTCCTTTATTCTGGTTCTTTATTTATATTACTCTCCATCAAGATTATATGCTGTCAAACGTCGTCTTTGAAGGCTTATTTCAAAGAGCAACTCCTTTATGAGCCTGTCATTCATGTATTCAATCTGAAAGGAAATACTATTTCCTCTGTTGTTTATGTAATATCTTCATCCCTTTTAATGGCAGTTAACCATATTTTTGTCCTGTATTAATGTAATTTGTGTGTTATTACCTTGGTATCTAGGGATCTGAATTCTATTTAATGCCATTAAAACTAATTGAATTAGGGGCCGGAGGGTTAGCTCAGTGGTTCCAGCGCCTGCCTCGCAAGCGCAAGGTCCTGAGTTCGATCTCCGGTAACCACATATAATGCTGGGCGTGGAGACACGCCCACCAACAATCAACACCGCATACCACAGTGCCGGACGTGGTGGCTCACGCCTGTCATCCCAGCACTCGGGAGGCAGAGACAGGAGGATTGCTGAGTTTGTGGCAGCTTGCCTGGGCACCATAGTGAGCTCAGGGCCAGCCTGAACTACAAAGTGAGACCCTGTCTCAAAAACAAAAAACAAAACAAAACAAAAAAAACTAATTGAATTAATTTGAGGTTATAATAGTGAGTTCTTATTTTCTTTTCCATAGATTCCATGTAATGGAAAAGCAGCTGACCGCATCCATCAAGATGGAATTCATATCCTTGTGAATATGAATGGTTATACGAAAGGTGCTCGAAATGAGCTTTTCGCTCTCAGGCCAGCTCCTATTCAGGTAAAAAATAAATAACAATCACTTACAATGTATATTGGACTAAAAAGAGTGTTTGTTTCTTCCTCCCTCTGACTAGCTGACCCTTGAAACATTAAAAAGTATAGTTCTTACCTAGTGTGTCTACCTGTAATCCCTTCCCTTGGGAGACTGAGGTAGGAAGATGTCCTTGAGTTTGAGACCAGCCTGGGTTCCAAAGTTCAAGGCCAGCCTGGAAACAAGAAACAAAACAAAATAAAAAGTAAAAGACTCCTGATTCCTCTTGGCTAGAGAAGTTAACCTTTCACCTGGGTATAGTGCTGTGTACCTTTGGTAGCTACTTGGGAGGCTGAAGCAGGGGAATGGTGAATTTGAGGCCACTCAGGGCACCTTAGTGAGACCTGGGCTCAAAAATAAGTTACCTTGTTTATATTCTTACTTAACTTTGAAACCTTAAAAAACAGTTTACTGAGGTGATGATCAGTGTTCAAAAAGCTGTACATAGGGCCGGGGATTTAGCTCAGTGGTTCTGCCTGGGAAGCACAAGATCCTGAGTTTGATCAATGCAGTACCACATACTGCATTGCTGGGTGTGGTGGCTCATGTCTGTAATCCCAGCACTCAGGAGGTGGAGACAGGAGGATTGCTGAGTTCAAGGTTAGCATGGGCTACATAGTGAGCTCAGGGCCAGCCTGAACTACAAAGTGAGACCCTGTCTCAAAAAACTAAAAAAAAAAAAAAAAAGCTGTACACATTTATTGTATACAATTTAGTAAATTTAGACATAAGTATACTGACAGAGGTTCTTAATCAGGTTTTGATTTTTATTTCTTTAGGCAATGTGGCTGGGATACCCTGGGACTAGTGGTGCGCTTTTTATGGATTATATTATCACTGATCAGGAAACTTCACCAGCTGAAGTTGCTGAGCAATATTCTGAGAAACTGGCTTATATGCCCCACACTTTCTTTATTGGTGATCATGCTAACATGTTCCCTCACCTGAAGGTAGGTAGGAGATGGTGCTGTGGAGAATTTCAAAGAAGTAGTCATTTATTTCCTTCTTGTTGTCCATGTGCATCCTGAAAGATAACTCTGGAACTTCTTTCCATTAGAAAAAAGCAGTCATTGATTTTAAGTCCAATGGGCACATTTATGACAATCGGATAGTTCTGAATGGCATTGATCTCAAAGCATTTCTTGATAGTCTGCCAGATGTGAAAATTGTCAAGGTCAGTACCTGGCCAGTATTGTCATTAAAGTTAACTGAATTTGGAATCTTTTTTTTTCTAACAATGCATTTTATGTCTTTTTTTTTTTTTTTTAGATGAAATGTCCTGACGGAGGGGACAATACAGATAGTGGTAACACAGCTCTTAACATGCCTGTTATTCCTATGAATACCATTGCAGAAGCAGTTATTGAAATGATTAACAGAGGACAGATTCAGATAACAATTAATGGATTCAGTATTAGCAATGGACTGGCCACTACACAGGTGAGAGATATATAATAAACCCATATATATACTACCAACCATATGTTTTATTTCCTCTAATCCTCATTAAAAGTAAGCATCATTATCCTTATTTTACAGATGAGGAAACAAGTTTGGTGCAAACACATTTGTCTGATTTTAGTAGTCCCCTAAATTCAGCCCAGCAGGTTACTTATTGAGAGTTTGCTGTTATTGAGAGTTTACTGTCTTGTTTTTCCTTGCCTGTGGCTTTACTCTTGCCATATGGTGAACTATCTGTGGTACCATACAGTTTCTTGCTTCTGTAAACTCATATACTTGGAATTCAGACAGTTCCTCCAAGAATCCATGCCTGTACTAATCTCTAGGCTTTGCCATCACTACTCCATCAATACCCGTCTTCTGTGATTCCATAGTATTTGGGGGTCTGTTATTGCATTTAGCACAAAGCAGTATGATTCCCTGTGTAGCCTTCAGTGAATGGAATTCTGTCATAGCTCATGTCTTAACCATAGTAAAGTTAACTTATACTCATTGTATATTAAATACTTTAGTAAATGACTATCTGGTTTTGTCAAGAGAGTATAAGGCAAGAATCCCATTCCTCATAGTAGTTAATAGTTTTGTTTGAAATATCCATACTCATCCAACAATGTAAGGCTGTACTCCAATAACATGGAATTTGCAAGATAAGAATATAATTAATGTGTGTAGAAACTCAGAAATGGTGATGGTCAATGTGAGAATAGTCTTTGGAGAAGAGATCATTTGGAGGAGGAATTGCCATTTAGCCTTGAAAGATGGGCATGATTTAAAAAAGAACATTCCATTGATGAATAGTAAAAGCTTACTGTTGGAGTGGTGATAGGGCTTTGAGAACTTTTTGACTAAAGCAGTAAGTTTCATGTGAGGTTCTTTGCCATTTAATATACGAGGCGCCAGGCATGGTGGTTTACACCTATAATCCCAGTACTTGGGAGGGTTGAGCAGCAGGATTGCCGAGAGTTCAAGGATAGCCTGGGCAGTATAGTGAGTTAAATGACAGGGTAGACTACATTGCAGGAGCCTGTTTCAACAAACAAAAATAAAAAAAAATTGATGTACACGGAATGACTATAGCTGGGAATGGTGGCATACATGTATAATGCCAGCACTGTGGGAGGCTTATGCAGGAGACAAATAAGTTATAGCCCTCGACCGAGGACATAGCTCAGTGCTGTTGTGCCTGTCTGGCAAGTGCAAGGTCCTGAGTTCTATCCTCAGTACTCAACGAAGAAAAGAAAAGCCCAGCACAGGCAGTTTAACCACTTAAATCTAGTTTTGCCAGAAAGTTGTATCTAAGGTTTTTTTTTCTTTTTCTGGTACTGTGGATTGAACTTGGGCCCTAGTGCTTCTAAGGCAGGTAGGTGTGGTACTGCTTGAGCTAAATCCTTGTCAGTTTAGCCACTTAATGGGCCCTTGTCTGAAAATGAAAGCTCTTTTTAAAAGGTTAGGAATGTAGCTCAATGTAGAAGGTGTTTGGTTGAATCCCTAGTACTGTTTCCCAAAAAGCTAGAATTGTTTTCCTTTTTAAAAAAATGTATGCCATCACAAATATTTTCTCATTATAGTTCAGGGATATGACTTTCAATGGTTATACCATTTTGCATCTTACTGATTCTATAATGGTCAAAAAATTTTGGACTGGGCTAAGGCTCTAACTATTGGTAGAGTGTATACCACACATGAGGCCCTGGGTTTGAACCTAACCATTGTAAGAAAAGAAATACCAGATAGTCTTAATTTTAGTATATATGCTGCTGAAGTGAGACTGGATAATTTTAGTTTTAAATGACAGTCATATTCTCTTTTTTCTAGATTAACAACAAAGCTGCAACTGGAGAGGAGGTTCCTCGTACCATTATTGTAACCACCCGTTCTCAGTATGGTTTACCAGAAGATGCCATTGTGTACTGTAACTTTAATCAGTTGTATAAAATTGACCCGTCTACTTTGCAGATGTGGGCAAATGTAAGTATGTGTAGATTCATTATTAACATCTAGAGACTAGTAAAGATTTTGTGTATGGGCTGTTTTGCTGAGGCTGTCCCTTTTTAATCCTTTGAGGAGCTGTTGTGTACTTTTCTTGGAGAATAACTTTTTTGGGTTCATTTCTAACTTACCAAAGGGTTATAGATTTTTTTTTTTTTTTCTTTTTGGAGACAGGGTCTCGCTTTGTAGTTCAGGCTGGCCCTGAGCTCACTATGGTGCCCAGGCAAGCCGCTGCAAACTCAGCAATCCTCCCGTCTCTGCCTCCCGAGTGCTGGGATTACAGGCGTGAGCCACCACGCCCAGCATTATATGTGGTTACCGGGGATCGAACTCAGGTCCTTG
>PVIC010026351.1:0-13398 GCA_004025085.1 Thryonomys swinderianus | reverse complement strand
GCCGGAACCACTGAGCTAACCCTCTGGCCCAGATTTTTTTTTTTTTTTTGAGACAGGGTCTCACTTTGTAGTTCAGGCTGGCTTTGAGCTCACTATGGAGCCCAGGCAAGCCTTGAACTCAGCAATCCTCCTGCCTCTGCCTCCCGAGTGCTGGGGGTTATAGATTTTTTAGTCATTTTTATTTCTTTTCTTTCAGTATCTTTTCCTTTGTGGTGCTCAGGATGGACTCCAGAGCTTTTTCATGGTAGACATGTGCTAAAATTAATCTACTCCTCTAGCCATCTCTTTCCAGTATTTTTTTGTAGTTCAGGCTGGCCCTGAGCTCACTATGTAGCCCAGTCAAGCCCCGAACTCAGAGTAATCCTCCTGCCTCTGCCTCCCAAGTGCTGGGATTGCAGGTGTGAGCCACCACGCCTGCCACTGCGGTATATGGTACTGATTGCTGGTGGTACGTGGTTACCAGGGATTGAATTTGGGACCTTGGGCTTACAAGGCAGACCGCGGAACCACAGAGCTAAATCCCTGGCCAAAAGTTTTTTGTTTACCTAATGAGTATATTCTTTCTCAGAGGTCAGCAAACCTGTTGTATTTATTTATTTTATTCTAGTGTTGTTGTTTTTTTTTTTTTTTTTTTTTTGAGACAGGGTTTTGCTTTGTAGTTCAGGCTGGCCCTGAGCTCACTATGCAGTGGAGGGTGGCCTCAGACTCACAGCAATCCTTCTGCTCTGCATCTGGAGTGCTGGGATTACAGGCGTGAGTCACCACAACTGATGTTGTGGTGTGTGGTACCAGAGATGGAACTCAGGACCTTGTGCTTGCCAGGCAGACACCGGAACCACTGAGCTAAATCCTTGGCCCTCTAGTTTTTTTTTTTTTTTAAGATGATCTTCCTATGTAGCCAGGCTGGCCTTGAACTCATTGTGTATCTCATGCTACTGGTCTCGAACTTGTGGCAATCAATCCTCTTGCCTCAGCCTCCCAAGTGCTAGGATTACATGCCTGGACCACCATGTCTGGCAGCAAACTTGTGCTTAAAGGACGAGATGATAGTTTCTTTTGTGTTTTTTTCAGACAGGGTCTTGCTTTGTAGTTTAGGCTGACCCTGAACTCACTGTGCAGCCCAAGCAAGCCTCAAACTTGTGGTAATCTCTTGCCTCTGCTTCCCCAGTGCTGGGATTACAAGTGTGAACCATCACACCTGGCTGATGTTAGAGTCAGTTGGTTTTGTGGGCCATAATCTTTTTCACATTTACTCTGCTACTGTAGCACAGAGCACCCTATACGTTATATAAAAATTACTTTGTCTGTGTTCCAGCAACATTTCATTTATAATAAGTGGCAGCATATGAGCTTTGTGTTAGGTTGTAGTTTGTAACCCCCAGTCTAAACTGGTAGCAAAAGTTCTATATATCCACTTATGTTGAACATTCTTTGAATATTGTGGAGTTAAAACTAAAGAATCAATGTACACTCTTACTTCTCAGTTGTTTATCTCTTCAGTTTCCATAAGCAGGATATTGGCTATTCATAAATAGTTCTTAGTCCATAGAACTAAAATGACATTTTTTTTTTTTTTTTTTTTTTTGCGACGGGGTCTCGCTTTGTAGTTCAGGCTGGCCCTCTCAGCTCACTATGTAGCCCAGGCAAGCCTCAAACTCAGCAATCCTCCTGCCTCTGCTTCCCAAGTGCTGGGATGACAGGCGTGAGCCACCACACCTGGCACTGTGGTATATGGTATTGATGGCTGGTGGGCATAAGTCACCACGCCCAGCATTGTATGTGGTTACCGGGGATCGAACTCGGGACCTTGCGCTTATGAGGCAGGCACCAGAACCACTGAGCTAAATCTCCGGCCCTAAAATAACATTTTTATCTTTAGGTAATTTAGAGGTAATTCCTTGGTGGACACTATCGCTCCACCCCCACCCCATAGCTGTTTTTGGAGAGAGGATAGTGCTATATATATCCCAGGCTGGCCTGGAGCTTTTGGTGAACTCTTGCCTCTGCTTCTCAAGTGCTGGGATTACAGGCATGTGCTACCATGCTCAGCTCCCTGATAACTGTTTTGTTTTTTTAAAGGAGAAAAGAGAAAGCAAATAAGAGCAGGTTTCCATTCCTTAATACCTTCATCTCCCAGTGTTCAAAATTATTTTTTAACTTAAAAATTTTTATTAGTACATGTTTGCAATACATACTGATTACATTCATCATGGGGAGTTAGGGGTTGGGGTTTTAGCCCAGTGGTTCTGGCCCCTGCCTTATAAGTGCAAGGTCTCCAGTTCAGTCTCTGATAGAAACAATAACAAGAAAAATACCACATCCGACGCCTGTAATCCCAGCAATTGGGAGGCAGAGGCAGGAGGATTGCTGAGTTCAAAGTTTGCCAGGGCTACATAGTGAGTGCAGGATCAGCCTGAACTACAAAGTGAGACCCTGTCTCACTTAAAAAAGTATGTATATATACATATATATTTATGTATGTATGTATATAACCCCTTCCATCATGGAGAGTTAATATATGTACATTATACATCTTAATTCATTTGTTTGTTTGTTTTTTTTTTATTTTTGAGACAGGGTCTCGCTTTGTAGTTCAGGCTGGCCCTGAGTTCACTATGGTGCCCAGGCAAGCTGCCGCGAACTCAGCAATCCCCCTGTCTCTGCCTCCCGAGTGCTGGGATGACAGGCGTGAGCCACCACGTCCGGCACTGTGGTATGCGGTGTTGATTGTTGGTGGGCGTGTCTCCACGCCCAGCATTATATGTGGTTACCGGGGATCGAACTCAGGTCCTTGCGCTTGCGAGGCAGGTGCCGGAACCACTGAGCTAACCCTCTGGCCCTGTTTTGTTTTGTTTTTTGAGACAGGATCTCACTTTGTAGTTCAGGCTGGCCCTGAACTCAATATGTAGCCCAGGCTATCCTCCAACTCACAGCAGTCCTTCTGCCTCTTCCTCCCGAGTGCTGGCCTTACAGGTGTTAGCTACCAGGCCTAGCACATTTTAATTCTTTTTACTTCCCCTTTCTTTCCTCTCTCCTCCCTCCTCCATCTCTCTGAAATCTAAAAATGATTTGGGCATGGTGGTGCACATATGTAGTATCAATTTCTTGGGAAGTGGAAGCAGGATTGTAAGCCTGTAGTTTGAATCCAGCCTAGGTAACATAGCAAGATCTCATCTCAAAGAAACTGAAAACTAAAATCTTTTTCCTAAGTTTATGTCAAATTTGTCAGCAAAACTATCTGAACTGACATTAGGCTATTTATATTTTATGTATTTCATTTATTGTGAATATTTCTACATTTTGATACAAGGATACAAATGTCTGCTTGCAGAGTTTCTGCCAAGGGTATTATAATATATGTGCATTGTAATAACTCTTTAAAAATCTGAAATTGTCTGAATTTGGAATTCATATATTCTCATGACACTCAGAGAAGGGAGTGTAAATTTTATGGTACATTAAATAGAAATAGGTCTGATTCAAAAGTTGCCAAACTGGCCTATGGGCCAAAAGTAGCCCTTTTTTTTGAGACAGGGTCTCATTTTGTAGTTCAGACTGGCCCTGAGCTCACTATGTATAGCCCAGGCAAACCTCGAACCTAGCAATCCTACTGCCTCTACTTCCCGAGTGCTGGGATTATAGGCATGAGCCACTATGCCCAGCACTGTGGTATGTGGTACTGATTGCTGGTGGGCATGAGTCACCATGCCTGATACTGTTGTATGTGCTTACTAGGATCGAACCAAGGACCTACCTACTGAGCTAAATCACCGGCCCCTATTGATTGTTTTTATAGATAAAATTTTACTGAGACAAAGTTATATGTACTTGTTTACATACTTCTAATGGTTGCCTTTAAGCTACAGAAGAATTGAGCAGTTATAGTTGCTTGGCCAGGAAACCAAAAATACTTGCTATCTGACCCTTTACAGGAGAAATCTACTTACTTTTGATCTAGAGTTGCAAGTAGGGCAAATATGAGTTGTTTCTTTGTTGTGATGTAGTATTTGAAAAATCAAGTGTGGTGGGAGGTGTCTGTATTCCTAGTTATTTGGGAGGTTGAGACGGGAGGCTTACTAGAGCTTTGATCTTCATTGGCAGTTTGGGCAACATACTGAGATCCTTTCTCAAAAAAGGAAGTCCATAAAATTGAAGTCCAAATTTTCTCTTCTCTGGTATACACTATGTCAATTGCCATAATATATAGCTGCTGCATGTTAATAGTAGTTTATCTTGTGTCTTCCAACACCATTTTCTTCTGTTGATATTCTCAAGGGACTGCAAGCAGAAGAGGAATAATTTAGTTAATAATTGATCTGTGTGAAGGAAGAACTTTGGTTAATAGTTGGTTTCTTTCTAGAAAGACTAGAGTGCAGAAGAAAGCTGTGGGAGCCTTTGTTGAGAAAAGCAGACATGCTATAATAATCATTATTCTTATTTTTTTGTTCTTTAGATTCTGAAGCGTGTTCCCAATAGTGTGCTCTGGCTGTTGCGTTTTCCAGCAGTAGGAGAGCCCAATATTCAACAGTATGCACAAAACATGGGCCTGCCTCAGAACCGTATTATTTTTTCTCCTGTTGCTCCTAAAGAGGAGCATGTCAGGAGAGGCCAGCTGGCTGATGTCTGCCTGGACACTCCACTCTGTAATGGGCATACTACAGGGATGGATGTCCTCTGGGCAGGGACACCGATGGTGACGATGCCAGGTAAATTGGTGGTAAATCATTGGTCTCTCTCTTGTTCTTTTTAAATTAAAAAAAGATCTTTTAAAGGATTACTTCAAGCTAAAATTATATACACTAGTAGAAATAACACTTACCATGATAGAAAATGAGACTGAATCCAATCTGAACACTTGTTCTCATCTCTTTTGTGTGAATGCTTAACATAAATAACATTGAAACCATGTGGGACTTACCTTCTCATGTGAGCCCTTGTTTTCTTTTACATTACAGGAGAGACTCTTGCTTCCCGAGTTGCAGCTTCTCAGCTCACTTGCTTAGGTTGTCTTGAGCTTATCGCAAAAAATAGACAAGAATATGAAGACATAGCTGTGAAATTGGGAACTGATTTAGAATAGTAAGTAAACTTTTCATGAACAAATTTATGCTAGAATATCGCTGCTGAAAAAAGCCACAAATTAAGAGTAATATAAAATAGGTGAATTGGTTATATGATCTCTGAATGAGAGAACTGATTCTTAGTAATCACTAGATTTTACTATGTAAAGAATAAATAGCTGAATAAATTAAAATTAAAAGTCAAAAAACAGGGATTCTTTGTTTCACATGTCAGAGTACTAATGGCCTGAGGAACATTTGAATTTTAAATCCCTTCATGGGAAAGTAAACAAGGAAATGACCAACTCACTGAAGTGAAACTAGAAATTATTAATAAGAAGAAGTTTCATCTTTAATAGAAATACCACTTAAAATAATATTGAGGGATACCCATCATTTGCCTATGAAAAAAGTTTTTAAGTTTTCAATGAGGGAGCATTGAGGGCAGTGGTCCTTTCACACATTGGTGAGTAAATTGGCACAATCCTTGCTTAAAGTTTTCAGACTCTTAAAAAATATTATACCTTTGACCCTTATAGTGCCATTTATTCATTATAGCATTAAAAAAACCCAAAAACTTAATTGCCTGAAAATGAGTTTGAATTAGAATGGTAATGCTGAGGTAAAAAAAGGTTTATCCATACAATGAGACAGTATTTATTTATCTTTTCCCCACTCTCCCATTGGGAACTGAAACCAGAGCCTTCACTCTGAGCTAATGTGCAACCATATAACTTTTATTTTGTGAAAAGATTTGGTAAGTTGCCTGAGCTGGGCTCAAACCTGAAATTCTATCTCAGCCTCCCAGAGTGTTGAGATTACAGGTATGCCTCACCACTCTGGCTAGTATTTTCTTTTGAGGCAGGTTCTTGCTATGTAGTTTTGGCTGGCCTTGAACTTACTGTATAGCCCAGGGTGGCTTTGAACTTGAAACAGTGCTTTTGCCTTAGCCTCCCAACTGCTAGGATTACAGGTATGTGCCACCACAGCGGGCTTAGTATTTATCTTTTAAATGAATTATTTATTTGGGTATATTGGTGTGTGTTTTTTTGTTTTTTAAATAATTAGCATGTTGGGGCGGGGCTTTAGCTCAGTGGTTCCAGCACTTGCCTAGCAAGCCCAAGGTCCCGGGTTCAATCCCTCGTAACCACATACCACAGTCCGGGCATGGTGGCTCATGCCTGTAATCCCAGCACTCGGGAGGCAGAGGCAGGAGGATTGCTGTAAATTCGAGGCTTGCCAGGGCTACATAGTGAGCTCAGGGCCAATCTGAACTACAAAGCGAGACCCTGTCTCAAAAACAAAAAAATAAAAATAATAAGAATAATTAGCATGTTATATAGAATGTAGAGAAACACACTAAATCCAGTCTCTGCCATTTACAAGCTTTGTGCTTTTGGGCACAAAAGCACTCTGTGCTTTGATTCTTTACTCGCGAAATGAACCTTAATGTTAGTGCTTATGTTGCAGAGATAGGAAGTTTAGAAAGATATTCCATATGAAGAACTTCGAACAGTGCTTGGTACATCGTATGTAAGCATCAAAATGTGTTAGCTACTTAGTATTTTCAGGATTTTCTCTGTTGAGCATGGAAAAGTGAAAACTTTGTGCCTAGAAATTAAAACTGTTAGGAATCATGTCTGTCAGTCCAGTTAGCAGTGTGGTCTATTTTCAATTTTTACTAGATGTTTGGAACTTAGTTTAATTTATATAATACTTTCCTTGACATTTTATTGTACAAAATTTCAATTTCATAATAAACACTTCCATAATCTACTGCTTAAATTCTATTATTGACACTTTGCTATATTTGCTGCATTACATATCTGTCTATCCCTCTTTCCAGCAAGCAGTTCATCTTACTTGATAAATTTTGTTACCATTTTTTGTTTTAGCGTTCTTGAGATATTCTTGCTATATAGTTTAGGCTGGTCTTGAACTCACTTTGGAGTTGAGATGTAGCTCAGTGGTACCAGGCCTGGCAGGCAAGTGTAAGGTCCTGAGTTCAATATTCTACATCCCTTAAAAAAAATAGAAAAATGAACTCATTGTGTAGCCTAGGCTGGCTTCACATGATCCTTGTGCCTCAGCCTCCTGAGTGTTGGGATTACAGACATGTGCTACCACACCTGGCATTACTTGATAAATGTTAAAGTACATGGCAGCATCAGTACACTTTTCCCTAAATACCACATAACAAGTATTGTTAATTAGAATTCGATACTACTTTTTACTTTTTAAATTTTTTTTTTTGAGACAGGGTCTTGCTTTATAGTTCAAGTTAGCCCTGAGCTTACTGTGTAGCCCAGGCAAACCTCAAACTCAGCAGTCCTCCTACCACTGCCTCCTGAGTGCTGGGATTACAGGCTTGAGCCACCACACCCGGCATTGTGATATGTGGTATTGATTGCTGGTGGGCATGTGTCACCATGCTCAGAATTGTTGTATGTGGTTACTGGGGGTCAAACTCAGGACCTTGTGCTTGTGAGACTGGAACCGCTGAGCTAAATCTCCGGCCCTACTTTTTACTTTTGAGGCAGAATTTACATACAGTGAAGTACAAAAATCTTACTTAGTGAGTTTTGAGGAATAATCTTGCAATCGAAACCTTTTTCAAGATACAGAATATGACCATCATTCTATAAAGTTCTTTCATGTTGCTTCTCCATGCATCCCCTTTACAAATTCCAAAAACAATTACTCTTTGGGACTTTTTCCATTATAAATTAGTTTTTGCCTAAATTTTTTAGTACTTACACACATGGAACCATGCCGTGTGTACTGTAATGGGCTCTTTGGCAAATTCTTTTTACTGCTGAGTTAGTATTTCATTGTATGGATATATTATACTTTATCAGATCTTTGTTGACACAGGACTCTTTAAAAAATTACATAGCACAGAGGGTCCTTTTCTTTGGAAAGTACATAGGAACATGATTAGATTGAGGCCAGATGAGATACATGGCCATTTTACTAGTTTTGTCATAGCCAATATTAAAACAAATGGTTTTTGTTGTTTTTTTTTTTTTTTGAGACAAAGTCTTGCTTTGTAGTTCAGGCTGGCCCTGAGCTCACTATGTAGCCCAGCCCAGCCTTGAGCTCACAGCAATCTTCCAGCCTCTGCCTCCCAAGGGCTAGGATTATAGTTATGAGCCACCCTGTCCAGCATTGTGCTGTGTGGTACAGATTGCTGGTGGGCCTGAGTCACCACACCTGATATTGTTGTATGTGGTTACCAGGGATTGAATTCAGGACCTTGTACTTGATAGACAGGCTCTGGAACCACTGAGCTAAATCTCTGGCCTAAAATAAGTTTTTAATTACTGCTTTTAGAAACAGAGTTCTGGCTTCTGATTTTGAAGTAGTATTTCTTTAATATATTGAAGAGGTAGAGTAAGAAAGAGAACTCTTTTCCCTTTCCCTGTATTTTGAGAATAGAGCCATGGTCTGGGTGTTATTAGGAATGCTTTTTTTGCTTACCTAAATAAAGGACTCACTTCAGGTACTAGTAGAAAATTATGGCACTGTAGACTTACTGCATTTCTTTGTTTTTTATTTTTATTTTTTATTTTTCAAGACAGGATCTCAGTTTAGTTCAGGCTGGCCCTGAGTTCACTATGTAACCCAGGCTAGCCTCAAACTCACGGCAGTCCCCCTGCCTCTGCCTCCCGAGTGCTGGTATTACAGGTGTGAGTCACCGTGCCTGGTATTACGGTGTGTGGTTACTAGAGATCGAATTTGGGACATTGCACTTGGGAGGCAGATGCCGGAACTACTGAGCTCAATACCTGGCCTCACACTGCATTTCTTTTGCCTGTTACTTTCATTAAAATTTTCAGCGTTGACTACAGTGGTTCATGCCTGTGATCCCAGTACTTGAAAAGCAGAGGCAGAAGGATTTTGAATTGGAAGCTAGCCTGAGCTACATAGCAAGACCTTGTCTCAAAAACCAAAACAAAAGTAACTTCATAAACAGTGTTTCATATTACCAAGCTTATGTTTGAACTATTGTAAACGCTGCTTTTCTTTGCGTTTTTATATGTTCATGTGTATCTGCATCTGTGATGATTTCTTTTGAATAGATTGAAAAATGTTACCGATAGGTTGGGGAGTTATGAATATTTAAGATTGTTAATATACACATTGCTAAATTGCTTACCAAAAAGGCTAGCAGTTTATGTTTCTAACAGGTAATGCATGGGAATAGTCATGTACCATTGCTAATTTCCGTTTTTATTTTAATAGTAGAAATGGGATGAAATGGAAGAGCATTGTTAACCCTTTATTGTTACTTGTTTAGAAAAGAACTAAAGTTTTTAGGAGGATGTGAATAGTAGTGGAATTAGATTAGCTATGGCCCTTCCCTTTTTCAAATTGAGGTGATGGGTTAACGAAAAAAAATACTGTGAACTCTGGTCGTGTGTTTTGCCACAAAAGTGACTAGGTATTAACAGAATCTAGTTCTGAGTGTCTGCTCTGATTTGTAAATTTTGTTCTCTTTTTTTATTACTCAGCCTAAAGAAAATACGTGGCAAGGTCTGGAAGCAGAGAATATCTAGCCCTCTGTTCAATACCAAACAGTATACAATGGAACTAGAACGGCTGTATCTGCAGATGTGGGAGCATTATGCAGCTGGCAACAAACCTGACCACATGATTAAGCCCATTGAAGTCACAGAGTCGGCCTAATAAAGGCTATATGAAAGTCACCCTATACCTGAGCCTCAACCTTCTGGGAGAAAGGGAACTAGATAAGATACTCTTTACTTATCTGTACAGAATTATGTTGCAGATAGGTGATATATAATGGTAATAGAATAGCACAGCCGGACTTGCTTCCTGCACAGTAGGGAGAAACTCAAGAGATGGGAAAATGCTGTTCCACAAGGAATCTCCAGAGTTTTGCATCAACCAGGTCTGGAAGGTCTGATCTCCCTTGGTCTTCCATGGGATGGTTAGTGTGGAGGGGAGATACAGATTGCCCAGCCCTTTTGTGATTCCATGAATTGATTGAGTCTTCTGGATTAGGATTTTTTTCTTTATATTTTGGGTTTTGGAGTTAAAATATTTGGTTTTCAGGTATTTTTATCATATTTTTGATTCTCTGGAGATAAGGTTTTAAGCTAAAATGTTGCTCCCTGTTTTAGTTTCTAAACTCTGACAGATTAAGGAGGACTTTGCTGGTGTAGTCTTTTTATAGGTTTTATAAACCACATGAGCCTATATCAGTCATTTTAGTGTCTGACCTGATGTTTGGAGCTATCTGTGCTCTGTTGGTTTAGATGATGACTCAAGATTTTTTCTGCTCTTATTTCTTATTTCCTGCTCTCCTCCACCTCACTCCCTTTAAAAATTGTCCTGTAACTATGCTAACAAAACCATGTCCAATTCAAAACATCCCAGAGTGTTTCTCTTAAACACATCATCTGGTGCCAAATGAAAATTCTTAGGAGTAATTTACTGATTACGAAGGGCACAGTTGTGGTACTATCATTGATTAATTTTGTTTTTGTGCTTAATTTTGATCTATTTCACCAGTGTTTTACCCTTGACTGCCTCTTCTGTGCTGCTTCCACAAATGATAGTGTGATAAGATTTTTACCTTCTTTTCTAAAGTTTGTTTGTTTTAAAGTGAGTCCTGATCTTCCTATTTCTTTCAGCAGAAATGAAATCCCAGGTAAGTATAAGTATTCAAATATTTGATCAGTAAGTCAAAGTTATCTTCACTACAATAAGTAACATCCATTGAAAAATGTGTTATAGATAAAATTACTGAAGGAACATCTATGTATAAAACTACGTTTCAGACTTTGTTAGAGTATTATATATTAACTGTCTTATGGACTTGGTTTTGAAATTTGTATGGATTCATCCTTGTTTGTAGCAAACTGCACTGTTACTTGGTATGGAGTACAAATTAGCCTTTATAGCAGCTTGAATTCTTGATATCAAAAATCATATGAATAAAATTATCAAATTTCACAAAGGGTCAGAGGCTTGAGGCTTAAGCCAACATGAAAATGTTTGTCTTGCTGTACTGCACTTACGATATCAAGTCACAGATAATTTTTGTCTGCTAGTAGTGTTCTACATAATGTCTTTCCAAAGCTCTGAGGCAGTGCACCTATTCTGTAGTTGCAGCTGTTGCCTGAATGTATCCTGGCTGAGAAATTACTGAATAATAAGAACTTGAATTTCTGAAAGATGATTTCTGCTAACCAAAATCTGAGTAAGGAGTCTTAAATGTAATTCTGTTGCAGAATTACATGTTAATGAACTGTGTATACCTTTCATCAATGTAAACCAAGAAATAGCAGTTAAAGGATTTCTTAATTTATTTTTTATCTGATTGAGATAAGTTAAAGTTGGCCAGCACGGTTGGTGATAAATTGATGTGAAGTTCACTGAGCTGCTCATTATGAAATAGGATACTATTCTTCCAATGCCCTTAAGGCTGTAGCCTTACAGCTGTTTTACATAGCACATCATTCCTCCTATAGGGATGAACTTCCTGGCACGAAAAGTAGCCGCTCTGGTTGAAGCTTCGCTTATTGTAACAGGCTTTTATTCCCAGGTAATAATGTTTTTGGAAGACTGAATAGAGACATAGACATTACTGGAAACTAATTTTTTTCTATTATACTCTGCTTTATCAAAAAAGTAAAACATTTAAATCGTGCTATAAGAATCAGATGTTGTCTTGCAATCTTTGAACAATAAATGAATGATTTCCCCTTAATATGGCTGATGTATTTTATGTCCTGTTGCGAATGTTGGGCAGAATAATGGGGCATCCCATGGTGAAACCTACATTTGAACAGCTACAAACAAAAGTGACAAATTTTCCTACTGTAGTTGTAGTAGTAAGAATTTTTTTTATTTAGCCAAGTCTGTTGGAGTGGTGGGGTTGGTGTATCATCCTTTAAAAGACAAAAAAGCCTTTGACCACTAAAAAAAAAAAATGGTGTTTTTTCCTCTTTTGCTTGTGACCAACCACTGTGTCTTCAGTTACTCTTCAGGTCTCCTTCTTCATGTGGGCTATTTTTGGGCATTTTGGAACCAAGTTATTTTTCTTACTGATTTGTTAGACTCAGCCACAGGGCAGAGGAGGATTTCAGTGCATTAGAAGTCTTGAATGGGTTATTTGGCTGGCTGTTTTCTAGAGATACGAGGGGAAATTTTGTTCTCAAAATTTCAGGCGATTTACTTGCCAGCTTGTCTTCATTGTGCTCTGAAAGCCCTATAGTGGGTTAGAGTCGGTTTCCTGAAAGAGTATGAGGAGAAAAGTGTCTAGTATAGCTCATCCTAAATTTTTACTTCCGCCTTATTTCCCAACTACCATCTACTTCAACTACCTCATCCTTTGGTCTAAGGGACTTGTATGCATGCTTTGAATAAATTTAGACCTTTTCAATTTTTTTTTTGAGATATTGATAATTGAACCCTGGGCCTTCATACTGAGTTACATCCCTAACCCTTCCATTATTTTTTATTTTGAGATTGGGTCTTACTGAATCAGTAAGTTGCCCAGGGTGGGCTGGAAGTTGGGATCCTATCTCAGCCTCCCAGAGTTTTGGGATTACAGACATGAACCACCATGCTAGGTATAAAGTACTTTAAGATTCTATTCCAACTCTAAGCCACTCTTGCTTCAAGCTTATGTGTCTTTTTATTTTCTGGTAGCAGGAATTGAACTCGGGGACCTTGTGCTTGCAGGGCAGGCAAGGTACCTTTACACATGTAAATAATTTGGTACATAAGGGGTTTTGGAGTTAGCACTGTTAAAGAGTTTGAATGTCAGGTCTAACACTTTCTAGTCATAAGATCTCTTAAAATGAGAGCACTAATCTAGCACTTCTTTTTTTTTTTTTTTACTTGGAGATAGAGGTGCTGATATTGCCCAGGCCTCAGCTTCCAGAGTGCCTGGGATGATAGGGACATGCTTTCATCCGTGGTTTATTGTAGGGCTGGGGATGTTCAGTGGCGTTGTGCCTGCTTGGCAAGTGCAAGATCCTAAATTCTATACCTAGTACAAAAAAAAAAGTTCACTGTAAAGACTAATAAAACACGGGCCGGAGGGTTAGCTCAGTGGTTCCGGCGCCTGCCTTGCAAGCGCAAGGTCCTGAGTTCGATCTCCGGTAACCACATATAATACTGGGTGTGGAGACTCACGCCCACCAACAATCAACACCGCATACTACAATGCCGGACGTGGTGGCTCACGCCTGCGATCCCAGCACTCGGGAGGCAGGGACAGGAGGATTGCTGAGTTCGCGGCGGCTTGCCTGGGCTACATAGTGAGCTCAGGGCCAGCCTGAACTACAACGTGAGACCCTGT
>PVIC010026350.1:0-24607 GCA_004025085.1 Thryonomys swinderianus | reverse complement strand
ATCCACCATCCATCCATCTACCCATCCATCCATCCATCTGTCCATTGGTCCATCCATCCCTCCACCCACCCATCATCCATCTACCCACTCACCATCCATCCATCCATCTATCCATCCATCCATCCACCATCCATCCATCCACCATCTACCCATCCATCCACCATCCATCCATCCACCATCTACCCATCCATCCACCATCCATCTATCCATCCACCATCCATCCATCCACCATCCATCCATCCACCATCTACCCATCCATCCACCATCCATCCACCACCATCCATCCAACTATCCATCCATCCATCCATGCATCATCCTCCTGCCAACTACACTCATCCACCCAGACATCCATTGTTTTAGCACAGCCTAGCTCTGGTGTCTGTGCTATTTAAACTTTATAAAAAGATCTCTCAAGGCTTCTACAGCTGCCTCTTTCACTGTTTCTTCCTGGAAGCCAACTGCCTCGCTAGCTCTGGCCCTTGGCTGCTGGTGAGGGCCGAGGCCTCGGGCGTGCATCCCCTGCCCCAGGCCCTGCTTGCTGGCGGGTGAGAAGGGCAGGGCGGGAGCATGGGGAGCCTTGTCCTGGTTTGTCTCTTGGCTCTGCAGCTCCTGCTGTGACCCTGACCAAGTGCTCCGTGTGCCCCAGTGGGTGCCTGGGAAGGGGGCTGATGGTGCCAGCACAAGCATCCACCTGGCAGAGAGGCCGTCAGAGCTGGTGACCGCTGGGGCCTGGGGCCTGGCTCCTGTCATGAGCTCTATGGGCCCTGCACACCCAGCCTGGTGCAGACCCTGCTCTTCCTGGGCCAGAGCGACCCAGAACCCCTTGTGGGTGTGGTGGACACACGACTCAGGGCAATGCCAGACTCTGGGGACCCCAGCTCCCGTCGGCCTTGGAAACATCTCAGGCTGCTGAGAATCTGGAAAAACAGTGCTTTCAGTGGCTCGAGCCTCCTCGACAGGATCACTGTCTGATCTGCAACCCCATCTCCCTGGACATTTGTCAGCTCCATTTTGCCTCCGTCAAATGCGACCTGACACAGCAACTCTGCCTCGGAAAACTTCAAAGATGATGCCTTTCTCGGGGTGCACATTTCCTCTGGTCCTTCTGTTTCCAGAAGGCGATCTGTGATGGAACAAGATGGCATTTGCAGTATCTGAAAGGTCTTTATGCTTCGGGCATTTTTAGACGCACGGCTGAGTCCACGCTGACTTTGGCTATATTTGTCATATTCCGTTTAATTTGGTTTTATTTTGCTGTAAAACACCATCCTGTTGTGCCAAATGGTTCTTTCCTCCCCCAGTGGCATCTATGAATTATGCAGGGAAGGGCTAGAAACTGGAGTAGATGCCACCTCGGGCGGTGGCTGCGTCACCGGCCTGGCCCGCGTCGTGGTGGTAATCAGGTTTCCACGCGGAGCCGTGAGCTTCGGTGGTTTGTGCTGGAGCAGAGGAGACATCAAGGCAAAGACGGATCTTTGTTCTCACTTTGTAGAAAGCCCCTTCTGGGAAAGGACCCTTCTACTACAAGTCTCTACATGAGAGAAACGGGGTGTAAATCAAGATATGCATGCCGCAGGCGGGGGACCTACGGGCAGTCTGTTCGAAGCAGTTGGTGCTGGACGCGGTGGCCATGCCTGTGACCCCAGCTACCCGAGAGGCTGAAGCAACAGGATCTCAAATTTGAAGGTCACCTGCGCTATGCAGTGAGATTTCATCTCAAGATAAAAAATAAAAGGGGTCCTTCCCAGCGGTGGAAGCTTTGCTTAGCATGTGGGAGAAATTGGACTCTGTCCCTAGGACTGAAGAACAAAAACGAAAAGGAAAAGCAGATAGGGCTGGAGATTTAGCTCAGTGGTTCCGGCGCCTGCCTCGCAAGCACAAGGTCCTGAGTTCGATCCCGGTAACCACATACAATGCTGGGCGTGGTGACTCACGCCCACCAGCCATCAATACCACATACCACAGTGCCGGGCGTGGTGGCTCACGCCTGTCATCCCAGCACTCGGGAGGCAGAGGCGGGAGGATTGCTGAGTTCCAGGCTACATAGTGAGCTCAGAGCCAGCCTGAACTACAAAGCAAGACCCTGTCTCAAAAAAAAGAAAAAAAGAAAAAAAAAAAAAGAGAAAGCAGATATCTGGCTGGGGCCGGGCCTCCTGTCTCCTCGCACACACGGGCACGGCGCCCCCAGCTCTCTGGACCTCGAGGTACCATAAGTCAGACACGGAGACAATTCCTCCTGGTTCTGAGAGGCGCCCTGGCCTCCGAGCAGCTGAGCACCGTGACCAATCGCTGCTCGCCCTCCGGTGAACTGGGGCGCCAGTGAGGTGGGGGACTCTGCTTTGCCTCCCGGCTTGTCACGTGCCCAGGCAGCCGCTGTGCCCGGGCCGGCTGCGTTCCTCCCTCCCTCCCTCACGCTCTCCGCTCACGCTGCGCGGAAGCTGCGCTCCGAGTTTTCCACAGGAGCTGAGCTCTGTTCGCCGGGAGCTTGTCAGGACGGCGCTGGCACGAAAGGGGCAGTTATTATTTTACTGCGCTTGTTTGTAGGCCACAGCCCTGGAGCCAGGTGAGAGTTTCGGGGCACCCCGACCCCTCCACGGTTTCCTCCATGTTCCCTGGCCTCGCTCCTTCCAGGGCGCCTTCCCACCGCCACGTCCCAGAGACGAGGTTCCGGGCTGATCTGAAGGGAGCCCGGGTTCCAGTCCCGGCTGCCACCCTCAGCCTCAGGACCCTGGACAAGCCGTGTTGCCCGCGGCCTCACGTCCTTCGGCTGAAGCTCGGAAACCTTCGCAATCCCTCCACTTCTATCCAGCTCCAGCTGTGTTTTCTGATAATGACCCGAAAGTTGGTTGACAGAATGCGTCTCCCTCCATGGACTAGAGCCACGACAGTGGTCACACCAAGCTCCGAGGAAGCGTCCGTTTTGCTTTGCACACTCCCCAGGCACACATCTCCCCAGACCTCACGCCCGCAGAACCTTCTCTTCTTTTTTTTTTTTTTTTTTTGAGACAGGGTCTCACTTTGTAGTTCAGGCTGGCTCTGAGCTCACTATGTAGTCCAGGCAACCCTCGAACTCAGCAATCCTCCTGCCTCTGCCTCC
This sequence comes from Thryonomys swinderianus, assembly GCA_004025085.1. NCBI lineage: Eukaryota > Metazoa > Chordata > Mammalia > Rodentia > Thryonomyidae > Thryonomys > Thryonomys swinderianus. Next base: position 21,510 of record PVIC010026350.1, on the reverse strand, counting down.
CGAGTGCTGGGATGACAGGTGTGAGCCACCACGCCCGGCACCTTCTCTTCTTTTAATTTTCTGGTTTGCAGTATATGATTGCCCCCGTGGGGGCCGGTCCAGGTTTCCGGCACACCTCAACTTGTTTCCCGTGCTCTCTGCTCTGCCCGCTCCGCCCCTCGCTCCCCTTGCTCTTCGCAGAAGCCCTGTCTTCCTGTTTCGTGCCGCCTGTGTTTTATTTTGCTCTGAAGTTTACTTATACTTTGGGTTTCTTGTGTGAGAGGAACCACACAATATTTAAACTTGACACCCACAGAATCTTACTCAAAGACACAAAATACCACATAATAGGAAACAGTGACAGATTTTTTTTTTTTTTTTTTTTTTTGCGAAAGGGAAGGAGAGCAGAGACAGAGGGAGGGAAGAGGACAGAGAGAGAACTAAGATGCAGTGGGTGCGTGTGCCACCCCCCCAAACGGAATGGCAGAAACGCCAGCTCAGCAGGGTGGGCAGCCCTCAGTGCGGGCATAAGAGTTGTTTAGCTGATGACGATTCACTGGGGCCTGGGGCTGTTGGGAGCACAGAGCCACAGGGCAGCCACTGCCGATGAAGGTGCCATCCTGGGCTCCCGTGCTGGCCGTTCGCTCCGCTTTTCCATGAGGCTGCGCTCAGGCCACAGCAGCTCCCGCTCGGCCTCCCGTGACAGAGCGCCGTGTCCTGCCAGGGGTGGCCTTCGAGGCGGGAGGCCGTCTCTGGACCGCGGACCTTTCCTGGGCCGACCTTCTCCTGTGGGCCGCGCTGTGACCATCTGAGCTAAAGTCACACAGAGCCAGGCTTCACGCAACAGGCAAGAGACCCAAGTCACCCTGTGTCTGATGGTTCCTTCTCTTTGTTTGTAGAGACAAGGAACCGGGGCGACCAGCGGGAAAGACAAGACACCGGGAGAAAACGGTAAGACGCCGACCAGTCCGGCCCTCCCCACCCTGCCCACCTGCAGCCTTGGGCTCGCAGCGGGCGTGGCTTGTGCTTTCCGTCCGTCCGTCTGTCCGTCCGTCTGTCCGAAGCAGCTCACTGTGTCTGTGCCGCCATGGAGAGCGGCTCTCAGCAGCCCGCAGAGGACCTGGGCCAGGCTCTCGCAGGGAGACAGAAGCAGTCTCTCTCCTGTTCTGCGCAACATGGTAACTACAGTGCAAGTACAGCTCTCTGCTGTGCTCATTAGGGCTGGTGAGAGCCCGTCCGAGTTGTTGTGGGGATAAAACGAGACCAAATGAGATAAGTGCTTTGAAAGCTGTGAATACTCAGCCCCGGAGGGAGGGTCGGAGACTTGCTTTTCCCTGCGTGGCACCTGGCATGGTGCTGGGCACGGGGGTTGGTGCCGGGCCAGCCTGTGCCGTGTTCCCTGCTCAGTCGGAAATAAAAACGAACGCCTCGCGGCGGATTTGCACCCGTCTCTCCAGCTTCCATCGAGCCTCCTAGTGCAGGGACGAGCTTCTATTTTTATCTTTGTGGTAGTGGTGGCGATGAACCCGACAGCTGAGCTTCGTTCCCACTTTTCATTTTTTCTTTTAAGACAAGCTCTCCCTCCCTGTGCCGCGCAAGCTGGCCTCTGCCCACTGCCTTCCTGCCTCTGCCTCCCGAAGAGAGCGTGCTGTTTCTCAGGACTGAGAATCCGGAGCGGAGTGCGGGGCTGGAGGTGGGCAGCAGCCAGAGGCTCGTGGGTTACGTGGAGAGGAGCTGGTCTTGCCCCGGGTGCCGCTGGCGCCTGTGCTGGGTGACGGGGGCTCCGCATGATGGCAGAGAGCCGCGGGGTGGCCTGGGCGCTCGGTGCCGGCTCCTCTTGCACCTCATCCACTCGGGAGCCGCGGCCCCTGGGTGGACATGGCCTTTGCCTCCCACTGGGTGACATTCCAGGGGGCATGCACTAGACAGATTGGCAGTCATGCCAGTCACAAAAGCACCTGTAAAAATTCCCTAGGCTGCAGGGTGGGGGTGCAGACCTGTGCAGGAGGGTCGGGGGCATCCAAGGCCAACCTGGGCCACACGGTGAGACTTGGTCTCAAAGAGAAAGAAAGAAAGAGAGAGAGAGAGAGAGAGAAAGAAAATGAGAGAGGGAGGGAGAGAGGAAGGAAGGAAGAAAGGGAGAGAGAAAGAAGGAAAGAAAAAAAGAAGGAAACAAGGAAGGAAAGAAAGAAGAAAGAAAAAGAAAGAAGGAAGGAAAGGAAGAAAGAGGGAAAGACAGAAAAAAATTCCCCGGGGACCAAAGACACTCCGGGTTCTCACGGGGGTCCTTCGTGCTGCCCTCACGGTCCTGGGCAGGGCTGCTGTGGTGGCTTCTGGGCACGGGCGCCATCGGGTCACAAGGTGGAGCCTGTCCTGATGGGCTGTGGGAAGGAGGACATCACAGCGGCCTCAACGGGGAGGGACTTGGTGCTGGCCGTCGGGGTCACCTGAGCGCAGGTGCTGCAGGCCCTGACTGCCCGTCCCCACTCACGCCTCTGTCTTGTGGTACGCACTCCACCGCCCTGGCAGCCCCGGCCTGGAGACTCCCAGTCTAGAGGCTGTGCAGGCTCCCTGGTCCGCTGGCTCTCAGACCTTCTCGCTCCTCACACCTTTATTTTATTTTAATTTAATTTAAAATTTTTTTTTTGTTTTGAGACAGGGTCTCGCTTTGTAGTTCAGGCTGGCCCTGAGCTCACTATGGTGCCCAGGCAAGCCTGGAACTCAGCAATCCTCCTGCCTCTGCCTCCTGAGTGCTGGGATGACAGGCATGAGCCACCACCCCCGGCCCTGTGGTATGTGGTACTCATGGCTGGTGGGCGTGAGTCTCCATGGCCAGCATTGTTGTGTGTGGTTACCGGGGATCAAACTCAGGACCTTGCGCTTGTGAGGCAGGTGCTGGAAACAGTGAGCTAAATCTCTGGCCCTGTTTTGTTTTAATTTTAAAAATTGATTTTATTGGTACATTTTATGTATTTTACCTTATGATCACGTTCAACATTGAGGGTTTGTAGCAGTACATGAGGCGTCCTGATTTTCCTGTCTTCCCATTGCCCTGCCCTCCCTACAGCTCCCGCCCCCTGTATACATAAGCTTTGCTTCCTTTTCTTAACCACCAAAGTTTTTTCTTTCCCTTCTTTGCTAGCTGCTCCCCACCCTTTCCCTTTGAACATTTTCTTCCTGCTGCATAACTCCTTGCTCCTTTAACATTCCTGAGGGCCCCAGAGAGCGTTGGAGCCACTGGCACAATCTGTGGAAGGTTCGCACCTTAGAAACCAGCAGTGCAGAGTCAGAGGGTTACTTACGGATTCGCTGAAACAGGCATAAACCTGAGCGACAGTTTTTCTTTTTGAAAAGTCTTATATTTTCCCAAACAGAAGAACTTTTAGTGATGAGTAAGTTCTCACACATGTCCACGTCCGGGTTGGCAGGGTAGCTGGAGTCTGCCAGTGTGACATCCCACGGCGGGCAGCCTCTAGAACATTCTACCATGTACCTGTGAGAGGACGAGATCTTAAGAGGCAAATAATACATCTGAAGATCAACACACCTATTATAACAAAAATGTCTGAAGAGATCAGCAACAGTTGCGATCGAGTGGACTCCACTGAGAGGCCCCAGGGTCCTGGTCCACACGGTGGGAACTGCTGGTCTGGGGTGACTCACGGCCGGAGTCCGGGGCTGGGAGTGTGAACCCCACCTGGACCCCCGCCTGCCGCTGTGCCTGGGCAGCCCGGGACCCTCGGGGTGCGACTGCCCAGGGCTGCCCCGAAGGGCGCGTCACGTGGGTTTCCCAAGCCCTTCCTCCATCCACAAGCAGGTTTGTCCCGGCCAGAGGCTCGCTCTAGCCATAGAAATGGAGCCTTTTCCGAAGGTTTAAAAATTAATCGAATGGAAAAATTCAAGATGCCATGAATAAAGCTTTTCATTATGTAATTCTAGATATTAAAAGATATTTGCCTTTGAGTGGTAAAAGGGATTATTTGATAATTATAGGATAATGGCACTGCATAAAGCCAAATTATTATTAACATGCGGTACCTTAATTTCAGGTAAAACTGCTTATAAATGATGTATGCACATGATACATTATTATAATTTTTTTTTTTAAATGAGGCTTTTGCCTCCAAAAGGGGCCAGAGACAAAAGGCAATAGCCCAACAAAGAGTGGGTAAAGGCTTCTAGAAATAGGCTAGAAGATGTTTTCCCTTGATACTCTGAAGTTGTTTAATTTCTTCTTTTTAAATTCCCGGATCTTGGAATTTCTGTTTCAGCAGAATATGACGTTCTGTTGAAACCCGAGCCGTCCGGCGCTGCCGCGGGAGCCGGGAGATCGGCGATGTGAATGTGTGTTTCTTCGCGTAGCGGTGAGGCTGCCTGCCGCCCGAGGAGCGAGGAGCCGGGGGCAGGACGTGCCTTGTAAGACGGCAGACGCCCCGAGACTCGGACAGGCACTGCTCACCCTAAAGTCACAATTTCCAGATCCCCCCGTTGCCCGCAAGTCAGCATGTTCTTAGTCCACACACTGCAGACTTATTTGAGGTCTCTGCTTAACATACGTGAAGGTGATGGGAGTGAATAGGAGGTGCTTCGGAGTTACCTGTATCCGTCAGGACCTCCGTCAGGCTCAGGAACAGAGGGTGTGTACGATCGGGGTTTGCTGCTCACATGACCGAGACGCGGGGCCTGTGATTTTTGCTGCTGTTGGCATCGTGCATTTACTGATGTGAAATAGGATGTATATTTGCTATGTGCTGCCCACAATGCCGTTGAAATCCTCATTCTGCCAATGTGCCAACTCCCGAATCCACACTCAACAAATCCAGATGTTCTTATAATTCTAGATTTTTATGGAATTATCGGTTGTACGAAGTCAACGTTCCCAGAAATATTAAGCTGAAAGATTAGTTTTTAAATTTAGAAACTAAACTTGTTAGTACCTGGGTGATCCAGAGAGCTTTATTGCTCTGTGAATAGCGTGTTCATTACTGGCCAAAGCTTTTATTTGTTTCTCAGCATAACTTTCTGCTTGAGTGAAATGAAAGTTCATTTCATCCAGAACTGTATTCCTTTATCCAGTCCAGGTAACTAATTAAATTCAAACATGTTTATAAATAGAGACACAGCTACATGAATATAGGTTGTCTATTACTAATCACCTCTTTGGAAACAAGAGATTTTTTTGGGGGGAAAGACAGTAGTTTTTCTGGATGTTCTGTTGTATCTTGGTAGTGCTCAGTGGGGCCCCAGAGTTTCTGGATGTAAGGAGCCGCACGGTATGTTTATTTGCAAAGACACCTGCTTTGGGGTGCATATCCCAGAACACGCCTGATTCCACAGGCGGACCCTGGTGTGGGGGCTAGGGCTCGGGGCCCCGAAGGGGAGCATTTGAGTCCCTGTGGCCTCCTCTGCAGCCGGGCTCCGCTGCTGTGTGTGAGCGGCGTCCGGCAGCTCAGGTGCCCTTCCGGGCGGGTACCCTCTTTGGACACGGGCTTACCTAGCTCTAGAAGGTCCAGCAGGCGGGAGGATGTGCCAGGGCCTGTGGGACTCACTGGGATTCGAAGAGTCTAGGTTGCTAATAAAGGACAGCTTCAGGTGCTGAGCCGACCTCTCCTCTCCGGCTGAGTAAAACCGAACCCGGAGCTCGAGTTCTGGCACCCGCGGGGCGGAGGGAGCACCCACAGGTGCCACCAAGCACTCATTCATCTGTTCAGGAGATGACATGTTGACCGAGTGGCCCGCGTCAAGGGCTGTGGTCGGCGTGGCGGGAGAGCGTGGGCCAGCAAGGCAGTGAGGTGTGGAGGGTCACTGAGGTGCCCAGGCAGTGAAGGCGTTGCCAGGGTGACCGTGCTCCCGGGCACAGAACGGCAGGGATGGAGGCAGGAGGAAGGGGCATCTTCCGGACAGGCCAGGCTCTGTCCCACAGGCGCCGGCGGCCGGCGTGTGGCTCTGCTCTGCTTCACACGAGGGCGGGGGGCATGTCGGAGCTGGATGAGGGACGCCAGGGAGAGCCGCAGGGCAGCGGCGAGGTGCGGGTGCCTGTGGGCTGGCAGGTCCGGGCGTCTGCAGCCCCTGACGTGAGCTGTGCTCCGCAGCCAGGAGCGAGTTCTGTGTACGTCTCCCTAGCTGTGTGCAAACTCAGTGGGCTGAGATAAGTCACTTTGCCAAAGGACCAAGTGAAAATCCAGAGCTGTGGCAGGTGTCAGAAGTGTGTGCTGCTTATATAAAGCTGCAGCGGTGTGGACGCAGCGCCCCCTGCAGTTGTGCGAGTCTATGGTGTGTGACATTTCCCCGCCATGGGGCCTTGGACCTGATTCCTGCTGGTCCCTGAAACCGGCCCTCTAAACCCATGGGCTGTGAGTGTGGCAGTGGCTGCCACAGCCACGGTTCGCAAGGTGAGAAAGGAAATGAGGCAAAACAAAGCAAGACCAAAAAAGAGGAGAAAAGCTCTGGGATTCTTTTCTCCATATTTGAAGCTACCACAAAGGAGAAATAATTTAAAAACAAGGGTGGCTGAGAAGAGAAAGAAGGAAAGAGAGGGCGGGAGGAAGAGAGGGAGGGAGCCCTTGTCACCAAAGATTCTGTGTTTCCGGGAGAAAGTGGACACCCAGCTACCACACCGCTTCTCATGCTGATCCAGACAGGAGCAGAATGAACCTGGAATTGCCTATTAAGCCAGGCCTTTAGGCGACAGGCCCGTGCGTGAGCCTGTGCGGCCCGGGCCAGCCAGTGAAGAGGTCGGTATGAAGGTGGCCCGAGGGGTCACTGCTGACCCGGCAGCTGTTACCACCAGACTCAGCTGTAAGGGTGACTTGGTAAAATGTGTTTTGCCCTTCAGGTTGAGCATTAGAGTAACTTCAATGCACTAACAACACTAGGACAAAGATGGACGCCCCCCACCCCCGTTCACTGTCCTTGGGGTGGACGGGCTTGATGTGTTGTTACCGGGACTGGAGAACTATGCTGGCCTCTGCGTGTTATTCCTCGGGTTGTGCAGATTGGCAGCATCTGAGGATGCTCACCCACACTGCCCTGACCGCCTGGCTGCCCTGCGGGGTGAGCAGAGCCTGTCTGAGGCCAGGCTCCCCCAGGCCGGTCGCGTGTGTCAGAGGAGAGACGCTTTGGCCATCCAGTCTGCAGCCCGGCCACACCAGGCTGTCTGTCCCCGTCCTGCTCTGTCCTGAGTTCTCTCCCGACCAGGCACCTACTGTTAAAGCAGAAACCGGCTGGGCTGAGCCCTGGGGCGGGCGGAGGGTACGAAGCTACACTGTGGCACCATTACCAGCCCGATTCTGGCAGACAGATGTTTGTGATCTTGGAACCGGCACACCCTGTAATTTGAGGACACGAAGGAGAACACTTGTTCATAGAATTGTCCGCGTTTCCCACACCTCCCCCTTCCCTTTTTCTCTCCCTCTGTCTCTCTGAGCCTGAACGCTGCTTAGCTTTAAACGAACTGAAGACAGAATTTTATTCCATATCATATAAAAATGTCTCATCCGTCTTAGTGAAAAACCGAAGTTATAAATTATGCTAAAGGAATTACTATTTAAGATCTCCAGCCTAGGAAATACCTTGAACTAGGAAATCTTTCTCCCCTCTGAAATCCTAACCTAAGCAGGGATAGGAATGTTTCAGTTCTGCTTATCATTTGTCACAAGAGAAAATTACACCATGCTTAGCGTGGACCACTCACTTAGCTGTGTTTGCGGCTCCAGCGCTGGGCCGTCGCTGAGTGCGGAGCGCAGGGTGTGCTCAGGCTCCCGGCTCGGACGGGTGGGGAACAAAGGCAGACCGCGAGCCAGAGCGGGCCGCGCTCAGAGCTGCTTTCCCCGTGGCGTGGCAGCAGACGCGGGCTCCTGTGCTCACAGCTGGCCCGGCCTCTCGGGGATCTGACTTCGGAAATAAACGGCTGTGTGTGGTGATGCCGTCTCCTCGGGAGGGACCCTGCTGGGCCCGGACAGGAGCTCTGCTGGAGCCGTGGTGCCTCTACACGTTACTTAACGTTCGTATGAAAATTGTACTTCGCATGTGCTGGAAAACATTGTGCTCTTTTATGTTGGCAAAGCATCAAGATCTGAGTTAGGAAACTGGTTTGCACGGGCAGCAATTTTTCACAAGTGAGAACCGGCTTGCGCTTCGTGGTGAGATGCTTGGGTTTGTAGGGCCCGCCGCGGGGGCTGGGCAGCGGGGCCCCGGGCCCCGGGGAAGGAAGTGCTCCATGCGGGGTGGTGGCTTTGGAAGGTGGGTCCCTCCCAGGCTGGAACCGCTTCCCGGCTAAGCTGTGCTGGCAGAGGCCGCCTTGCTGGACCCCTGGGTGTCCGAGCATGGCTCAGAGCAAGGTCCAGCCAGGCTGGAGGGCAGAAGCCTCACAGCAAAGCTCTTTGCTCGGAAGCCTGGGGCCTAAAGGGTGTCACCCGAAAATCTGGTATCCGAACTGAAGAGTATTTGTACCATGGAAAGACACAGTGCCGTCAGCCGCCTGCACAGGGATCCCTCTTTCTTTGGACGCACCCCGCTGTGTCCCGGCGGCTTCCGCAGCAGCTCGGGATCCTCTCTCCGGAGTGTCAATAGCTGTGTGCGTCCCGGCTGCCTCCAGGTCCTGAGTGATGCGAGGCGCCTGTCATGGTCGTTCCGACTCCGGGGAAGAGCCGGGCCCGCAGAGCAGAGAGGAGAACACGCCTCACCCTCCGGGTAGCGCCGGGCCTCGGTAGCGCTCGCGTGAGTCTCGCTCAACGGACTGTGCGTCCCCAGCCTCTCGGGCAGCAACGAGCAGGAGTTTCGCGCTGCAGCTGATTAACTGTGAGGACTGGCGCTCAGTTCTCGGGACCGAGAGACCCCGAGGAGGGCTGCTTCCGGCAGGCACAGTCCTTCATTCTCCCTAAACACTCAGGGGCCGTCCTGTCTTCAGAGGCGACCCGCTTCCATAAACCTTAGGAGAGCCCAGAACCAATCTAGCCCTGTATCAGCTTTTAAAAAAGTACTTCAAAGTACGGTGATGGATTTTTTTGTTCCTGTGCTGAATCCCAGCCTCGCGGCCTGGCCGGTGTCACCGGGGCTTTGCCTCCTGGCGAACAGAGGTAGGTAGGTGTGGGCAGGTGCAGGCAGGTGTGTGCAGGTGTAGGCAGATGCAGGCGGGTGCGGACAGGTGGGCAGACATGGGTGGGTGTCTCATGCCCTCGCTGGCCCTGGGCATCATGAGAACAGAGGTCATGGTCACCACACAGTAGTTGGTCTTGAGATCAGAGCAATTCCACCCAGCCCCGCCCCCACCCTAGAAGACCAGCTCCTCCCCCAGTGTTTCTCCAGTGTTCTTTTTCCCCTCTTCCCCTTGCGCTGCGCTTGAAGCAGGGCCAGCTGCCTCCTTCGCAGGACCCAGGGAGAGAGGGCAGGAAAAGGCGCCTGTTTAGAAATGATTGAGCCGCGCAGTAAGCCACGCCCTCCATCTTGGGAGTCTGCACCGCTCGGGCGCCTGTCTGCGAGGCTGGCCTGTGTCACATGTGCATAGATTTGCTCTTCAGAAAGCAATAAGCGTGATTCATTCACGTGATGATGTTTTTCTTGCACTTCCAAACTGCTCTCCTGGTTCAGCACAGAAAACAGATAATTGGAATGTGTTGGTGCTGAAAATTAATCTGCAGCCAGGCGTGGTGGTGGCCACCTGTCGTCCCTGCGCTCCGGGAGACTGAGGCAGGAAGGTTGCTGGAGCCTGGAGTGCACAGCGTGGTGACTTAGGAAAGCCTCTCAAAATTAGAAACAAAAGCGAGGGTTGGAAATGTCGCTCAGTGCAAAGGCCAGGGGTTCCATCCCAGACCATGCGCAAAAATGAATAAAATTTAATCTGAGGGGCTGGAGGGTTAGCTCAGTGGTTCCAGCGCCTGCCTCGCAAGCACAAGGTCCTGAGTTTGATCCCAGTAACCACATAAGCACATACAGTGCTGGGTGTGGTGACTCACACCCACCAGCAATCAGTACCACGTACCACAGTGCCAGGTATGGTGGCTCACACCTGTCATCCCAGCACTTGGGAGGCAGAGGCAGGAGGATTGCTGAGTTCCAGGCTTGCCTGGGCTACAGAGTGAGCTCAGACCCAGCCTGAACAACAAAAGCGAGACCCTGTCTCAAAAAAAAAAAAATTTAATCTGAGGACCTGAGGTGGTTAGTGGATATAGCTCACCCTTCTCCTAACCCGGAACCCCCCCCACCCACATGTGAACACAGGGCTCCAATCCTCGGGTTTGCATTAAGGATGCAGACAAAACTGCCCAGGCTAGAGGACATGGTGAGGGGACGCGGGGCAGCACCCCGAGGAGTCCTGCTGCGCACGCTGAGGTCTGTGGACAGTGGCCAGCGGCGTGGACTCCGGCCTGACTCGGGAATCTCTGGCCGCTGAGCGCACCTCCGGCTGGGGCCCAGGGCTGCCTCGGAGCTCGGGGCTGGACGACCCTGGGGACCCGCCTCACCAGGCAGCCCCCCTTCCCGAGGGGAGCCCACCCCCCACAGCAGCCCACAGGCTGCTGGAGAAGGGTCCTCAGAAGAAACCCGAGAGATAAAAACCCGTGGCACAGACACAAATGCACACAGGTGCAAGAGGAAAAAATTCACTCAGGTCTCATTAAGTGCTCCAATGAGGAGCGTGAAAGTTCTCTGCTGTTTATGGTTTTCCTTGCTTTTCAATGGACCTGACAAACATTCTTGGATATGTATATTTTTTCTAATTTTTTATTAGTGCCTATTTATAGTACATAATGCTTATATGATCAGGGGAGGGCAGCCCATCTGTTTCCAGGGAACTTTGCAGAGACGTGTAGATTTGCTGGGTTGAGCACATAAAAGCGGAGGGTGCCTATTCAGGGGTCATTTTCAGGTAAACAAATTTTAAAAACATTTTAAGAATATATCTCCTGGAACGATTGGAGTATAGTCATACTACTTTTTCTAAATCTGAAATTTGAACTTAACCAGACCTTCTGTGTGTCCTCCGGCGGCTCCAGCAGAGGGGGGAGGGGAAGCTTCCTGCTCTCGGGCCCAGTCCTTGGCCTCCAGCCACAGCCCGAGGGCGAGGAGGGTGCAGGAGACCGAGTCTGGCCGGGGCGGGACAGGCGGCCGGCAGAACCCAGGTCCTCGCCAGCCAGGATGCTCCTGTCCCTGCGAACCTCGGACCCGGCCGGCCTTTCTCAGTTCGAATTTAAAATGCAGCCTCTTAGCCAGCCACAGTGGGGCGTGGTTGTGACCCCAGCAGTTCAAGAGGCTGAAGCGGGAGGAATCTGCAAGCTCAGGCCAGCCTGGGCGAATGAGATCCAGTCTCAAAACAAAAACAGAAACATTTAAAAAGGCCTGAAGAATAAAAGGAGACATTTACACTGCTAAGCGTTTGCAACCCGCAGGGACAAAGCAGGAGTGACGTTTCGTTTCTTCCCCGTTCTGGGGGCGTGAGCGGCAAGGGGAAGGTGCCCCCCTGGCCTCGCGGCACGCAGGTGCCGCGCTGGTGCGCCAGTGCTGCTCAGCAGGAGGACTGTCAGGCCTGCTCTCGCGAGATGGCATCCCGACCTGCTGGAGTAATGGGGCCGTCCCGGGAGGGCCAGGGCGCACTCAGCGGCCAGTCTGAGCCTCTCGTGCCCCTCAGGTGTCATTCTGGGAGCAAAGGGGGGCACGTGAGGAGGACACGCTGGACAGAGCCCTAAGGGAGCCCAGGCCAGGGACCGGGGTGCTGGGGCAGAGCGGGGCGTCAGGGGCTCGGAGCCGGAGGGCAGCGCAGGGTCTCCGGCTTCCAGACGCTCAGGGCCGAGGCCTCCAAGGAGCCAGCGGGGTGAGACCACAGGCCGCTCTCGGGTCGGAGAGCTCGCCAGCTGCGGCCCTGGCCTGCAGCACAGGAACGCGGTGCTCCGGTGCGCCTCCGCCTGGCCCCAGGGCACCCGGGAGCCGCTGGCTGTCTCGGGGTCCCTCGGGGTGACCTTATCTGTGGCCCTCAGTTAAACTTCAAAGGGAACCTGCCGGAGCAGCCACGTAAGTAGGAGGAAAGGCCTGCTCCTTCTCTTCACGGAGTGCGTTTTCAGCGAGTGCCCTCCCTCTCGGGCCCCACGTGCCGGGCGGACTGTTCTTCCCTGCACCGCGGTGAAGAGGTGAGGGCTGTGCCCCATAGTGCCCCCTGGGTGCGGAGCCGAGATCGTGGGTCACTGAATCGAAACGCAGTGACTTAGGGAGTTAGCTGTCTGGTGTCATTTGATGCGTTTGTTGTTACTGTCGTTTTCCCAGCAACGGCAGCTCGTTAGCCTGCCCTTTCCCAGAGGAAGGTCTTCTAAGTAATTTGTCGGGCCGAGCTCCACCTTCCCTTCACAGTTCGCCGTGTTCTGTTGCTTTCTTCACCGCATCGTACTGATTTCCTTGTTCTCATCAGGAGCACTGGCACATTATCAGATGGAATTTAAAAAGATCGCTTTGAAATTATACTTTCCTTGACTGTTACTCTTTCTCTGTGATTAACGAAACAGCAACTTATCCACACGTGGGGTCTGGAGATGGCTTTGTGTCCGAGGGCTCTCGGGACCTGTCATCGGCTGAGACGGGTATCGACGGGACAGGCTCGGACGGCCCGGTGGGCACGGGACCACTGGGCCCACCCCCGGGCTGAGACGGACGGCACTCACTGGGCACGGGGGGAGCCTGCGCTGCCAGTGCTGGGCTCAGCGGGGGCTTCTCTCTGTTTCTAAGCGCGCTCTTCTTGGCCGGCCATTCTGCCATCGCAGACCTGGGAGCCAGGCGAAAATGGGCCCGTGTGCTGCATTCAGTTAGAAAGCAAGGTCGGCCGGATGCCGGGAGATGCGCAGTGGGCGTAGTGGGCGGGGCCGGCTCGTTCCAAGGGCTTCTTAGGCCCCAGGCCCTCCCGCTGGGCGCAGCTCACAGACTCCGGTGCACCGATGGAGCTTTGCACACCCGAAGACACGTCCCAGGCCACAGAAGCGCTTCGGAAAGGAGCTGGGACGTCAGGACTGGCCCGCGGAGACGCTTCCTGTGGACCACGAGGCTCTTGCTGTCTACAGAAAGCGCCGCCTGTGCCTCCGGCAGAGCTGAGCTCCCTCTGGTTCCACAGAGATTTCCGAGGGAACAGAGCCGCGCGTCGCACCGGCTTTTGGGCTTACCTCTGGGCTCGCCGACGCCATCTTCCTACCTCCCCAGTGCTCGGGCGTCTCCGTGGAGCATTTCCAGGGCCTTTTCCGGCTGTGACCACCCGGGCAGAGTGCCAAAACTCCCTGGTGTCTGACTCTGGAGCAGCAAATGCATAAGGGAGCCCCGAGGTCTTCCCTTGGCCTTTCTGGGCTTCCGTCCTTGCCCTGGGCCCCTGCAGTGAGTGTTGGGCGCCCCTTCGGCACCCCCACAGTGGGACATGGGCTCTAGGGTCCTTTCCAGCTCTGAGTCTTTATGCTTTTGCAGCTGGCTGTCTCTTCCCCAGAACACTCCGGGATGTTTGATGTTTTTTCATTTTGTTTTATTCAAGAGACTATTGCCTGTAAGTCCAAAGGAGATATACGATGTTTTTCTTGGTAGAAGCAGCAGCGGGAAGGAGGCACAAGGGCGGAGTGTGAATAGGTTGCACCGCCTGGGGACACATGATAACAGAGTCACTTTATTAGGAAGTGATGGTTTTGACAAAATGGGTGAAAAGGGGAAACTTCAACCTTTTATCTGGCAAAACTGCATTTCCAACTAGCTGGTACAAAATATGGAAGCAAAGTTTCCCCCTCTGGACCTTTCTAGTGTGGGCTCAGCTTCCAGTGGGTACAGGAGTGGGCAGCAGGGACTTTTCACCTCAGAGGCCGAGGTAGGTCCTGTCCCGAGCAGCAGGAGGGACTTCGCAGCTGCAGAAATTCCAGTTTTCTTCTGAAGCTTTATATCCGTTTTACCTGGGGGCCAAGGTGACGCCGGCTGGCCCCAGGCACGACTGGAAACACATGGGAAGTCGCTAAATTGTACCTTGCCCCACGACGCTTGAATACCGAATCACAGCTACTTGTTGAAAAACGTCCCTCAGCTTTTCTATAAATCAGCCCACAGAAGTGTGTGGAGGGACTGAGCCAGAATTTTGAATTGATGAGTCTGATTCACTCGTGGAAGAGTAAGATAGGGTCTTTTGAGACATTTTGAGTGACATGCAGCTAAAGTGCTCAGGGTTACTCTGATCACACGTCTGAAAGTTGAACAGAACTACAGAATCTCGCCGGTTACATGTCTGGACTAGAACTAGCCTGTGAAGTCACCCTGGTCACTCACAGCTGGCAAAATGTAACTCCCCGCTGGATATTTCTCAGTTCGTTTCAGATGCCCTCAGCACAGGCTCAGCTGTGACCGCTCCTGGGACACGTTTCCGGCCTCTGAGAGATTGGTATTGGGCATCTTCCCCAGCGTTCAGTCTAAATTGATCCCCACTGATTTCTGTTAATGTTCCCTAGAGCCAAAAATGGGCATTTGATCACTGCTGATTTTTGATCTGGACAGATCTTTAGAATGCTTCCAGGGATATTTTAATGTTGGTCCTGTGGAAAATTAATGTGCTTTAGAAAATAATTAAAAACAGTATTGATTTGAATCACATTGCCTGATACTAGAGATTCCTGTCTTGGCAGTTCCTGAAAGAAGTATCCACTTTGTTTTCAGCCGGTGGGAACTGGCAGGGCTCGGGGAGGCCCCCGTGCGGCCCAGGGTCCTGTCCGATGCCGAGGCACGCGGCACCGAACCTGTCTGCGTCGGCTCCTCCCCGGTCTTTTGTGCACCTTCGCCAGGGCGGAAGGAATCTGGAGGTTCGCGGCGTTTTTGTCCAAGAAAGCACTTATTCTATTTCTTCCCCGACTAGTTGTCAGAGCATTATGTGCCGCTCACAGCTAACGCGTAACAGCTACTGCGGCCTCGCTGAGGCCTGAGCACTCTATGTGCTTCAGCCGCTAGTTCAGGGTAACACCAGCCTTGTTCCTTCCCGGGAGTTCAGCTCTAATTATGCTCATTCCGTAATATGCGGCCCCATCTTGCTGATAAAGCACCAGGTGACCCAGCTCTGAAAAGCAGTTTCTGACCAGAGGGGCCAGCATGCACGCACGCTGAAGATCGGGCCGTTTTATCCAGCAGAGAGGTGAGACGTCGCTGGTCGGGGCCCAGGAAGAGGAGGGGGATGGACGACCGTGGCTTGGGGGTCGGCCAAGGAGCGCGGGGCTTGCGCACCACAGTTCCAGGGCCACAGGACGTCTTTATGACCGCAGGTGCCCGCCTCTGTCAGAGCTGTCCCTGCACAGTGTCTCCACCCAAATTCCTGAACACCCCAGTGTGGGAAGGTGTCTGAGACACAGGAGCCAGAGATCTACGCGGCGACGCTGACTCCGGCCTCTCTTTTCCTGGCATGTCAAAGCAGGGCAGAGACCGGAGCATGGTGCAGACGTGGGACACGGAGCTGGACGGACTCAAGGCGGGGCTCGGGGGGGGGGGGAGACGTTCGGGCTGCGCTTGGGACCCCTTGTGAGATGCCAGTCAGAAACTTGCACCCGAGGTTAAATCCTATACACATGGGCCCACCACTCACCTGCGTCTGAGAAAGGTGCGCAGTACTGCGTGCCATGTGAGCCGGAAGCAGCTGTGTGCAGCTGAAGCGCAGGCTGAAGGCCGGGAGGGGATGTGTCCTGCGAGATAGGGCGGCAGCCACTTAGCCGACGGCCACGGGAGGGGCTGTGCCGCCCGGCTGCAGGGAAATTTCTAATCGGGCAGCCTCAGGCAAGTGCGGCAGAGAAAGGCCCTGTCCTGGCAGGTGGGGCTCCCCGCCCTCCTCAGAGCCGGGTGATTTCCTGGGCACACTGCATCTCCTCGTCTAAGGCGCTTTCCAAGTGCTTGCCCGCCGTCCTGCTCTTCCGAGGGCCTGGCCTTCTCTCCCTCGCTCCCAAAAGTCAGTTTCTCCCCAGAATCCTGTGGGGAGGGCAGTTAGGGGCCGGTCGAAGGCTTCGGTCAGGCTCTTCAGGGCCACATCCAGGCGTCCTGTCATTACGATGGCATTTGACTCTCTCCTGAGGAAACTCAGGGAACTTTGTGACGCTGTGCATAGCGTTGAAAAGCGTCAGGGATCTACCTTCTCCGGCTGGTGTTTGGAGGACAGGAGCTCGGGGAAAGTGAGCTTTGGGACGTGGGGGGCCTGCGCAGAAGACGGCGACGCCTGGGAAAACCAGGCCATGTTGAAGGGAGGCGCCCGACTGTTCAAAAGCTGCGAAAGGAAGGAGAAAGGGAGGTGGAGCCGGACTCCAGGGACGCGGCTGATGCTCGGTTTCCCGGGCGGCACCTACTTTCTGCATTTTCAAACACCAGAAAAGCCACGTACGGTTACCAGCCGGAAAGGGAAGGGCGTAACCCGCACGCTGCTCGGAGAGGAGGGAAGGTCACAGGAAGCTGGAAGCAGGGAGCCTGGAGTGCCGGTGAGTAAGGGTCAGAAAACGGGAAGCCGCGTCTGAGGAGGAGCCCAGCGCGACAGTCACCCTGCTGGGAAGACTTGGCCGTCGTGTCAGAGGACGGATGGACCCAGCAAAAATGTACATAGTCGAGGCAACACACAGTGATACACATTTATGTTCCTGCTACTGGGTTGGAATGAAGATTTACCTACAAGAGGACAGATGGACCCAGCAAAAATGTACATCGTCGAGCAACACACAGTGATACACATTTATGTTCCTGCTACTGGGTTGGAATGAAGATTTACCTACAAGCAGCTGGAAACCCACAAAAACAGCACCTTAATAACGGGTAAGTTTACTTCTCTCTTATCCAAAAGTCTGGAGGGAGGCCAGTGAGGACATCAAAGCAGTTTCAAGGATCCTCAAGCATTTACGCCCTTGTCAGTGTAAAATTTCCAACTTATGGTACAAAGCAGTTGCCTGAGCACCAGCCATCTCCCCTATACTTCCAGCCAGCAGACAGCAGTGAAGAACAAAGGAAAAGAAGGGCAGGAGGTGCCATCTTTTCTAGTTTCTTTATTTCCACTCACTTATATTGGTCAGAACTTAGTTGTGTAGCTACTCTCAGCATGAAGGCTGCTGGAAATTTGTCTGGAAACATGACCTAGGTCCCAAATCAGGGCTTTTCTGATGAAGGAAAAAGAGATGAAGGGAAGTAGTGAACAGCTCAGCCACACTCGACGCTGCTTGAGCAGCTCCTTGAGTGCTTCCTCCCTGGCTTCTCGCACGGACAGTGTCTGGAGTACCACATGGTTCGTCTGTTCTTCCCGCCTCAGCCAGAAGTAGCCAGATGTTGAAGGAGAGACAATCATGACTCTCCCGAGGTTTGCTGCTGGGACCCAGCTACTGGGTCCAGCAAGGAGCAGGAAACCTATGGGCTGCTGTTTCCCCCCAGGGCGCCCTCCTGCTCTGGTTCCCTTGGCAGCGTTCTGCTCTAAGTGGGAAAGTACTTCCCAGGAGAGGGCAGTCTGACTCCGGAAGCTCAGGGCCGCGCCCCACCCCCGAGAAGTAGGTGTGGCCTGGTGGAGAGAATCCTCTCGCAGTAGACCATCCCACAGACTGTGTCCCCATCCGGGGTTCAGGCAGTGGGCAGCAAGAGGGTGCCCACATCCCCAGGAGGCCCACAACTGCCTGGGCGCAAGTGGAGGTGACGTTTTCCTGGGTTTCGCTGCCCCAGGCTGACTTGTGCCCGTCCCGGTCCTGGCAGCAGAACCCAGTGCTAGGACATCTGGGGGGCGAGTTCCTCCAGGTCTAGATCCTGTGGCAGAGGGCAGAGGGCGGGGTTCAGGGAAAGAGTGTCGGGGAGCCAGCCTGCACGGCACACGGCTGGTGTCTGCACTCCAGGGTCTTTGGCTCACACCCACCAGGCGGTGCCCAAGTTCTGTCCTTGTAAAAATCTGGGGGCAAAGGGAGCCTCACCTCCCACTCACCTCTGTGGCAAAGGCAGGAGAGGGCGGGACACTGGAGCTACAGGCGAGACCTCTCCCTGCTCGGGCTGCTTCTCATCATGTTTCATGGCTTATCTTTGGGCTCTTGTGGTTGTTACTCATTTTAACAAGTAGTGTCAAAGGCCTGGGATTTAGCTCAGTGGCACCGTCCCTGCCCAGCAAGCGCAAGATCCCGAGTTTGATCCCTGGAACCAAACAAACAAACAAACAAACAAAAATATCAACTAGTATCAGGAGCTGCACTGAGTCCCTGAATTCCCTATCCTGCAGGTCCTCAGACCGTGACTGTGTTTAGAGATCGAGTCTTTAAAGAGGTAGTGAAGGTTAACAGGAGCTCACTAGGGTGGATCCTGGTGTCCCGGTAGGAAGAGGCTAAAGCTGGCTGTGGTGGGGCTTGCTGGTGACTCCAGCGCTCTGCGAAGCTGAAGGAAAAGGCTCACAAATTCCAGCCCGGCCCGGGCAAGGGAGACCCCAAGCCCCAGAAACAAAAATCCAGGGTTGGGGATCTGGGGATAGAGCTCAGTGCAGAGGCTCTGGCTGGGTTCAGCTCCTAGGACTGAAGAGGAAAAGTGCCTGGGCCTGAGAGCAGCCCGGGACGGACCTCTAGGAGCCTGGGAGGGCGGGCTCAGGAGACCCTGCTTGCCCAGCTGGAGCTCAGACGGCGGGGGAGGCCTGCCTGTGGCTGGGGTCACCCCGTAGGTGGCGTTTTGGGCAGCTCTGGCAAACGAACACGGCTGGGAACACATATCTGGGGAGCGCGTTCGTCTCCAGCGCCCTTTCTCTCCTGGCCATCTCCCTTCTGAGGCGTCACGGATTCAGAGGCAGAGTTGATCTCACAGGATTCTCCTTCCCTCTGGATTCCCGCGCTGCTCAGCTGCGCAGTCGCTTTATGGAAGCCAGGACGCAGCTCCTGGGAGCCAGGCCCGGGAACGAACGGGAGAGCCCAGCAGAGAGCAGAGTCCCCGGTCCCTCCGGCTGCCCAAATTAGGCTTTGCACCCGGCTGAACCCAGCACCGGGCCCAGGCCTCGGAGCACCTCTATTTTAGGAGAGCGAGAGAAGCGCTCTTGGGGACGCTTACCAAAGAAGGTGCGAGCCCGGAAAGCGGAGTTTGAAGAAGCGGGAATCGGGTTTTCTGCAACGGGGGAGCTTAATGGGTGCCGTCGCTTGCCTGATGCTGCCAGGCCTGGCTCTGCTCATTAATCTCTGCCTCTCTGCACAGACCTGGAAAACTGCAGTTCTCCACACCAGCAGCCCCGGCTCAGTAAAGACAGCGGCTGGAGCACAAAGGGTGGCAAGTGGGGGTTGCCCTCCGCCCGGCCGGGCTGCCCCTTCTCCCCCGGGGACACCAGGCTGAAGGACATGGTGGCCCTCTGAGCGCTCGGCTGCCAGCTTCTCAAGAACATATTGTCTGTTTTCATTTTTAATAGGCATGTCATAAAATATGCTGCTCTGTGCCAGCATTTTTATGTCCCTCAGTGTATGAATTTATTTTTATTATTCTTTTCTGGAAGGCACTGACCTTTTCCCATCGCCAGACGCATTATTCTCCGAGCACATCTTGCTCCAGGTTGAGGCTTAGGGATTAACATGCCCATCCGCACAGGCTTTCTCTGCCTGCCTGTGTGGCTCTGGCTGCCCAAGCGTGCGGGCCGGGTCCCCCCGAGAGGTGCGCACTGGCTCTGGGGCCAGCAGGTGGCCTTGAGGTGGCCGTGGTGTGGTGCCCGCTGAGAGCCCCCAGTGCCCTCTGTCCAGGGCTTGATTATGCGAAGGGCAGCCCAGCGGGCAGATGTTCATTCTCCCATAGCCCCTGGTTGCGCTCTGAAAGGAAGAAGGGCACACTGCAAGCCTGGGCATTCAGACGCCCCTCGCAAGGCCCTGAAGCTGAATGACGGTTATTTCTTTACAGCGTGCTAAAATTTTCAGTCCTTTTATAGCACTCTATGTGCTGTGATTCCTAATGAGGGAAAACTCCTACTCAGGACGATTATATCCCAGTTTACTGCTTATGTGCAAATTTCTGATCTACAGGATTAGGCCTTAGGAGGTAATTTGTTTCTATCAAATAAATCTTCATCTATGGTGAGCTATAAATATGTAAATGAAAGCTTTTGCCCTGTGTGTGTGTCTGTGTGTGCGCGCACGTGCGTGTGTGGTATGGGGTGTTAGTAAAACAAAAATTCCTATCACCTGGAGCCATGATCTTGCACCACCACCAAATCAGAAGCAAATATAACCCAAGCTCAGGGTTAAAAAAACACACACGCCTGCCGTGTCCTTGGCTGCAGGGACGGAACCAGGCAGGGCCGGCTCACACCACGTACCTGTCCTGCACAGAGCTTGGGACATACCAGCTGTGGCGAGTTTTTTGAGTCTGTTGCATTTCCTGCTCTGTGTCTTGCCGCCAGCTGTCACGGAGCTGGTGAGTAGCTCTGCCCTGCTTTGGGTGACTTTTTATGTCTGTTCATTTCTAAGAAATTTATGTTAATTACTCGAAGTTTGCCACTTAGCCTGTGAATGTATGGATGAAGAAAACCTTACAAAATGCCTTGTTCCTAGGCCAGAAGGGTCCCTGTGGTCCCCGGTTAGTTAGTTATTTTTTTTGCTTTTTGAGACAGGGTCTCGCTTTGTAGTTCAGGCTGGCCCTGAGCTCACTATGGTGCCCAGGCAAGCTGCCGCGAACTCAGCAGTCCTCCTGTCTCTGCCTCCCGAGTGCTGGGATGACAGGCGTGAGCCACCACACCCGGCATTGTGGTATGCGGTGTTGATTGTTGGTGGGTGTGTCTCCATGCCTAGCATTATATGTGGTTACCGGGGATCGAACTCAGGTCCTTGCGCTTGCGAGGCAGGCGCCGGAACCACTGAGCTAACCCTCTGGCCCCAGTTAGTTATTTTTGAGACAGGGTCTTGCCTTGTAGTTCAGGCTGGCCCTGAGCTCACTGGGTAGCCCAGGCAGGGCTTGAACTCAGCAATCCTCCTGCCTCTGCCTCCCGAGTGCTGGGATGACAGGTGTGAGCCACCACCCCCGGCACTGTGGTGTGTGTTACTGATTGCTGGTGGGTGTGAGTCACCACGGGGATCGAACCAGGGACCTTGCACTTGCTAGGCAGGTGATGGAACCACTGAGCTAAATTTCTGGCCCCATGACTTTTGAATACATTTACCTTCCTAGTTTGTTTCCTCTGAAAATCAGGGACTTGAATGTGTTCTCTGCTGTCACAGCCCCCAGACCGGGGTGGCCCATAGGAGACATTTGGGACCATTTTCTGCTTCCTTGCGAATTCTCCGGGACCACTGGTAAGGGAGCTGTCTAGCAAGTGATTGATCACACTGTATGTTTCGAGCTGGGCTGTGGGAGACGAGATTCCTCCCAGAGGCACCGTCTGGTCCGCCCAGAATCACCCTCCTGGCCCGCATCCGAGGTGACAGTGGTGTGACACTGCAGAGAACCATGGGACTGGAGCAAGACCTGGACTCGGGATTTGCCCCTGCGCCCACGGGGTGGCCCCGGAAGAGGAGCGTCAGGCTCCCTGGAACTTTGTAAAGTGGGGACACTGAACGCGTCCTGTGGCTCTCATAAACGGGTACAGAAATCAAACCACACCAA
>PVIC010026349.1:12940-24704 GCA_004025085.1 Thryonomys swinderianus | reverse complement strand
AGTGAGCTCAGGGCCAGCCTGATCTGCAAAGCAAGACCCTGTCTCAAAAAAAAAAAAAGTGACATGTATCTATATATATATATATATATATATATATATATATATATATATATATATATATATATATATATATATACCAGTACTTGTCATTGAAAGTATCTAGTATGCATTGCAAGCATGCACTAAAAATAAATTTAAAAATTCTTTACATATTTATATTTTTAATAAAAGTGAATATATACATTTTCAAGAAACCTATGCAATGATAAATAGCTAAGGCATGTGATGCTGATTGGTTTCAGTTTCTCTGATAGCTTAAGCTAAAGTAAACTTTTATATCCAAAAAGTGATTAAATATAATTCCCTCAATAGCCACCCATAACCATTTCACACTATTTATTAAGCGTTTCCTGGATATGCCATGCAGAGGCTGGGTGCTGAGGTTTCCCTATCGACTCACACATGGATCTGTGCTCCAGGACTCTGGCCTCCTCTATCACTTATTCCTCAAGTTCTTGATAGTTTCCCTGGTGAACCAGGCCCTCTTCATTAAATTACTACCCTGAGTCCAGAGCTTGCCTTTGTGAAAATGTCCTGATCATCACTGCCATGCACTGGCCTCCGTCATGTGAACACACAGAGCAGTATTGATGGAAACTTACAAAAACTTCCTTTGAGAAGGCATTGCTACCCTTATTATAATGATAAGGAGTTGAATCTTAAAGGTGTTTCATTATATGTAACTGATAGATCATGTATTGAAACCTTACTGGTTCTGATTAACTCTTTCAACTACTACTTTGCTAAGATGGGAACTATACTTTTATTGCACCAAATCTTTAAGGAACTGATAGCTATTTTCTTATTTCTTGTAGTACTGGTGATTAAACCCAGAGTGTTAATACATCGAGCTAGAGCCCTTTCCCTTTTTACATTTTCATTTTGTAAATTTGGAAAAAAAAATGCCTTGCTCTGGTAACTTACTTTAGGAATAAGAACAAAAAATACAAACTAAATATGGACGAGTAGTTATATTGAATCGGAACGTTACTAAAGCTTGAACAATTACATGTCTCTTTAGGTTAGATAAAAGAAATGCCTGCATGAACATGCTCGCCGTTGCATCTTTCATTCCCCTCACAACAGGGAGCCCTCAGTAGCTGCCAAAGACTCTCCACAGTTCACAGGGTTCGCTTCCCCAGAAAAAGAGGCCCCAAATCTTAAACTCCCAACGCTTCGGGAGAAATCCTGCCTCTTTTTCCATGGAAGATGATGACCAAGTAGTGAAGAGAGGGTCCTACATCCGATTCAGCTTTTCAGTGCAAATGTTCTATTCATCTCATGGCCATAGCGGCCAACGCGCCCAAGGCCATGGCCCACAAAAACAGTCCCGATGCACAGCATGCATCTGAAAATCCCTACTTTGCTATCCAGATAGAGCCAGACTAACTCCAGTCTCAGCTTCTCACCACGCACGTGTGTGCATGCACACGCACACACGCACGTGCATGCACACACATCCTGTGTCAAAAGATGACTGCATGTTTTAACCTTATCATTATATTGTGATTCTACTTTTACTAAGGAAGCAGTAGTATTAAGCACATGTATAGATACTGAGAGTTAAATGAAAGATCAAAATGTGATTTACTAAATGTGTAACAAGATTTTTCTCACAGTATTTTTTGTTTCCTGACTTCTCCGATCTCATGTGCAATAGATATGTACTGCCTTTTGCCTGTTTCCTTTCATTTTCTTTACATTGGTTTCCTGAGAATTTTCTAGTGGGTTTGATAGAATTTTGCATTGCTGTATCTGTTAAATATTCCTGTAGCATTATCATAAGAAACACCATGTTTAAGAATCCTTAAAGCTACTACCATTGGATGCGTCAATTATACAAGCAGGGCCAAACTTATAGTCTAAAGTATGATAGGCAGGGTAACTTTCCGGGCTGGCTCTTTCCTTCTGTTGCAGATAGATAGTACATTCATCACCAAAGTTCAGTATTATCTCAAAGCTGCACATTGGCCAATGGGGGAAAAAAAGAAGCTACAGGTCTCTATAAATTCCTGAAATTTATTTTTCTTGAAAGTCTAATCCAATTTAAAATTGATTTTTGATTTAATGTGTTTCCCAAATTTAAACATGCCTCAGAAGAACCTAAAAAGTTAATTTGTGGAAAGAAGCAGGCTGTTACAATACTCTCCTCAGGAAAGTACAAATGAAAATAGTCAAGAGGTCACACATCTACAAACACTGATGGACGTAAGGATCTCTCAAAAGATACAGTACAGCCCCTTTGATACAAATTCTATTTTTCACCCTAGTCCTTTTCACAAAATACATCTATTTGCGTATCTATATTCAGTGTAAGGATGGGTTTCATCTCTATTTTTCTTGAATCAGTTTTGCACATTCCAGTCCAGCTATGGAGAAGAACACACAGAAGTTCGAAACAAATGACCAGTTAGATATAAACAAAAATATAGGTTCCTTGAAATTCAGTTGAGCGATTTGAAATTTTGAACTTTTAGGGAAACTTCAAATTGGTGGAGAGAAAGTTCTAAAGGCCCTGATCTTACATCAAACCTCTCCCTGGAACTTGAACTTTCCTTTTTTTTTTTTTTTTTTTTTTTTTAATTTTTCTTCCTCATGTCATTTCTTTATTTTCTTCTCTTTTAATTTAGATGGATAGCATGATTCTTTTAAAAAGCTAGAACACTTTCTCAGATGCATTAAGAAGTAAACTTTGAATGATATTATTTTAAAAGGAGTTATTTTTTTCTCTTGTTTTTTGTACATCATCACATAATCAGACTCATTTCAGAAATTGTTCACACAAACTTTTCAAGGGAAAAAAAATACTTATGAGTGGAACTCCAGACAACATATGGGCTAGGCTCCAATGCGCTCAGTCAAAACCAGTGCTGAATAAGGGACAGTTTACTGTGGCATTAGTTTTCTATGCATGCATGGCCAATGGCATTTGGTCAATACTGTAGATTCGGGAGGTTTGCCTACAAAGCAATACACTTCATTGTCTCCACGAAAGCAAGTCAAGCATCCTTAAAATATTTTTCCCAGGCCTTCTGCACCTTTTTCACTGTGCAGAAAAGCCCATAGTAGTCTTCTTATTCTGCCTTTCAGTGACAAATGATGTGCTTGAAGACAAAAAGGGTTGACTCCCTGACATCCAAGATAAGATAGTGATAATTCAAAAAGTGCCAATCACAACTTTCATTTAAAAAAAAAAAAAAACTAAAGTTCTATTAGGCAGACAGAAAACCAACTGTAGGGATTTTGCAACTAGAATGATGCATAATCAACAAGGGTATAGGTTGTACAAAGTAATAGATAAACACTTCCTTCATTGACTGCTGGCAACTAGAATTGATTCAACATGTAAAACTAACAGTATGTAGCTGGGTGTGGTGGCTCATGCTTGTAATCCCAGCACTCTGGAAGCAGAGACAGTAGGATTGCTGAGTTCGAGGCTTGCCTGGGCTACATAGTGAGCTCAGGGCCAGCCTGAACTGCAAAGCAAGACCATGTCTCAAAAAAAAAATAGTATCTAACAGGATTACATCAATGTGAAAAGTAATACTCTACATAATACTCTCACCACATGATCTGGCACCTAATAGGGTACTGGTGATTTTGTCTGTCACTCTTACCAAAATGTGATATTCTTTTCTTTTTTATATATAAATTGAGTTTATTGATACGTTTTAGGAACACATTATGATCACATTCTTTACTGGGAATTTGTACATGTACATGTATATGATATCTTAATTATTATTTCCCCCATTCCCTTGCTCTCTCTTCAAACCCCCACTCTCCCACATACATAAACTGATGAAGGAGATAAGCCTTGCCTTTGAAGATGCTCTATGAATTGTCATTTTGACTATTGAATGCTTTGTTTCATATCTTTTTAAAAATTGATACATTGTATATACACATCAAAAATCACACTCAACATTGGGAATTTGTACCAGTATGACACAATTTAATTCTCATTTTTTCCCATTCACCTGTCCACCCCACAAACCACTGCCTCCTAAATACATATGCTTCATTTCCCTCTTTTATTACCATCACATTTTTGTTTACCCCTCATTACTCACCCCTCCACCACAATTCCATTCAAATATTTTCTATACACTACCTTTAATAGTAAGTTTCAATGCCTTGTGTTATTGTAACATTTTAGTGAAGTTTCTTCAAAGTATCCTGTGAGTTTTAGGAGTGAACCAAAGTTTATGCTTTAAGTAAAAGTTGTGATTGATTATACAAAATCTCTCTTAGACTTTCCTGAACTAGAGGAGGAACAATGAGGAGGCATTTTTTCATGGTAGACTATGCTACTGTAGTAAACTATAGTAGACTATGCTATTATAGTAGACTATGCTACTATAACTATAAAGACAGTGTGAAGCCAACATAAGGTCATAGATGATAGATAGATAGATAGATAGATAGATAGATAGATAGATAGATAGATAGATAGATAGATAGTTCAGAATAGAAAGCACAGAATCAGAGTCAGACAAGTTTGAGGATATGATGTTTAAACAATTGATTATTCATAGAAACCCATTTATAATTTTAATCATTGCTTATGTCTATAATGAAGTCTACAGGGATTAACGAGCTATATAACAAAAGTTTTCAAACATTCAAATAGTCATATATATTTATGACTTTCTTAACACAAGATTGTGACTCATATGCAACATAAGTAATGAAGATGACTAGATATGAAAAAAGATATTTTAACTGAGCAGCTGTGAACAAGGGTGCATATACATAGCTGGGAAACAATGCTTTTAAAACTTGGAAATAGCCAAAATACCCATCAACTGGAAACTGAATAAAGAAGATGTGGATTTTTTTTTCATAAAACGTGCAATTACACAGCCACAAAGAATCACAAATTGGAGACATTTATACTTAAATGAATGTACCTTGAGGACAAACTTATAAATGAAATAAATAGGACATAGAGGAGCAAATACCATATTATTCCTCTATTTAAACAAAATGTATAAATGAGGTCCCAGATGTAAGACACAGTATTGTGTGATAGGAATAAAATGTTCAAAGGGAAAAGGAAAAGGGCAGGGAAAAATACAGAGTGGAAAGAAAAAATTTGATGTTCAAAATAAAAAAAATGGCAATAAACCTTATATATATGGAGTGGTGGTGGTTGGGAGGCCAGTTGAATGGGAAAAAATGAAAATCAAGATATACCATGTATGTAGAAATTTGTAGTGTTAAATGTGACCATAATGTATATCTAACGTGTACCAATAAACTCAATAAAGGAAAGAGAGATTTTGAAATATATATAACAGAGTTATTAATATTTGAAATATAAAAGGGCAAGCAAGAAAATCAAGAACAGTCATGAAAAGTTAAAAATAGAAGCAAATATCACTAAACATGTAGCATTTTCCATATATGGAGCAAAATGAGCTACAAATTAAAATGAAATTAGAATTCAGACATGCCAGATTGATCATTAAAGTTTATCTTCTATGATTTTTTAAAATTGTTGAGGAAACCATAACTGTACATACCCTGTGATTCAGGTACTCTTATTCAGATTTTGTAGCCCAAGAGAAACCAAACTCTTGAGTATACAAAAGAAAATAATGTATCTCCATAATTATTTTTGTTGGTGGAATGTTACAAACCATGCAAAATGAAATGAATGACAAAAGTTTCATTTATAAAATTAAAATAAACTAAATATGTGTCCATTAACAAAAGTGTACGCAAACAGAAAGTTTCAGAACTATGCATTGATTCAATTTTCATAAATAAAAACTAAACAGATGCACTTAATGATTATTTTGTATGATCAAATGACAAATTTGACTATGAGAAAAAATGTGGCAAGTGAATGAGACTAGTGAAACAATAAATAAAACTTCACTTTTACCTCCATTTCTTAAAAATATTTTTCCTTTGCATGTTGCCTGAATTTCAGAGGTGTTTAGCAGTCTTTGGTTCTCCCTTATTTCTCATTTTATATTTTCCCCAGAAGATGATGTGTACATGAATGGCCTTTATTAATCACTACTGTCATCTTCCTCCAATATTTGTATAGACCACCACTTCTTGTCTCAACTTCAAGACTCTTGGCGATTTTTGACACATTTACATTAAAGTCATCCTAAAACATCATACAGTGGCTAAAACCAAGCTTATGTTGTCCTTAACATTAAACCAGTTTTGTGCTTTCAGAATAGATGACTAATAACTCAACATACCCAGAATCCTACCTGAAGAACCTGGAAGTTATGAGAAAAGACTTCCCTCCTTCTCGCACCCTACATCCAGTAAAATGAAAAGCTAACACTTGTATTCTGTCAATTTACATCGTCTCATTATTTCTAC
This sequence comes from Thryonomys swinderianus, assembly GCA_004025085.1. NCBI lineage: Eukaryota > Metazoa > Chordata > Mammalia > Rodentia > Thryonomyidae > Thryonomys > Thryonomys swinderianus. The sequence continues at coordinate 18,293 of PVIC010026349.1, read as the reverse complement.
TGCAAATGCACTTTTTAAACCTCCATCGTTTGGAGCGGTGATATATTTAGAACAAGCCATCTTCCTTCTGAGAATAGCGTGGTGCTTCCCATCCCCTATATAAAGTACAAACTCATTTTAGTCTCATGCTTCGTCATATCTCAACCTAAAGTATTAATGCACCTTTGATGTAGTGAGATTTTGTTATGCCTAACACTTCTAAAATATGGAATATTTTATTCCTTATGCCTGTAAGATTTTCACTTCCGATGGTTAATATTCTTTAAAGCACAATACTTCTTATCTGTTATATCCAGATTAGTGCTCCCTTTACAAGGAAAACATTCTCAGAACTCCCAAATATTGACTGGTTTTTGTCTCCTCTGCCCTTCACTGGCTTCCAGAACTCTCCATACAGAATCATCTATCAGGTTTGACTCTACTTAGCATTCTCTTAGCTAAGTCCTGTGAAAATAGAGACTGTGACTTGTATTTTATGGGTTTTTTTTTTAGTAAGCACATCATAGGGTGTTTAGTAGACACCATTATAATATTTTTATATAAAAGAATAGTATGGATTGTTTTCTCTTAAGTATACTATTGCCTTTTAAGATGAAACACAAAAGTAAAACTAAAAATGAACTGTTTTTACAATTAGCATGTACTTTAAGTGGAAACAATATTTTACAAGCATAATTTCCGCTATTCTTACTGAAAAACCAAGCTCATTTCTTTCCAGGCAAGTATTGTATTTCTGATGAGAGTAAATCTGCCGTGAGAAGGTTAGAAAGAGTGTGAGCGCCTACAGCTGCTTGAGACTGTCTTGTGAAAAAGTAGTCACCTCAGCAAATGTGTATTTTCTCATAATGTGGATTTTTTTTATGTGTGTGAGCACAGTATGATTCAAATTCCTTATGAGATAAGAAAAATGCAGTCTGGCAGAAGTTCCTATTGCATTTTAATTAGGTTTTTCATGTTTATGGATTATAACCTCAAGATGGTTTGTAAGCTGTCTCTTAAAATGAATCAAGGTGTAGCAAAAATTGCAGCATAAGTTTAGATTTGGCAATTGAACTGTAGTTCATCAAAATAAAACAAAATATGAAATAGGAATATTATTCATTTTAAAAGAGTCATGGTTTTATAGACATCTCCTAGCAATTTCAAACACATAGTTCTGGCCACTTTTTTTAAAAACTGAACTTTCTGCAAAATAGATTCATTAATGACACATTGGAAATAGAATAATGAAAGGGTCAAAAATAAAGGTCAAAAGCAAAAAGTCCAATTTTTAAATGTCACTAAATTTTCTACTACATTTCAAACATCAGTCTGCATGTGTATGTGCCAGTCTCACTGCCTCAGATTTTCACCTGTGGTCTTCTTACTGACAGAGAAAGAAAGCCTACTTGAAATCCAAATAATGTCATAACAAAAGACAAGTGGACTGTTTAAGGCTCTTTTATAAACATTTATAAAATGGGATGTAGCCTAGGAAACCATTAGGTACTACAAAAGTACTGTCAATCAGGAATGCAAAATAAAGGAGATAAGGCCTGACTGTTATCTCCCATTTTGGCCTTAAACAATATGCAGGGCTTTGGAACCGGAAGAATTACCCCCAAAAGAGCCAAGAGTCCCATTTACATTGAAAAAGAGCAGCTTTAATCACATGCCCAAGCTTTGCTCCTATACAATTCTACCTCTTCCATTTAGCATTTATTTTATGAATTGTATTTATGTGTACTTCATGGCTTCCATAGCTTTTTAACTACCATATAACTTTATCTTTGAAACTATGTGCAAAACTGTACTTACTAACCAGAAGTACAGTGATGCTTGCTTTTTTATTTACATATATAATTGTTTTTACTAGAAATCCTCATTTCTTCTATAACTTCAGATTATTGTCTAGAGTTCTTTTTATTGAGAAGGGAAGAAAGCCTTTACCATTTTTGAAGAGGCAGATCTACTGGTAGTAAAAACTTGAAGGTTTACTTTATCTTGAATTGTCAGCTTCATCATTTTGAGGGTGGTATTGCTTGATATTACATCCTCAGTTTAAAATTGTTTTGCATTTTAAATAGGCTATGGTACCACCTTCTAGCCTCCACGATTTGACAAGAAAGCGTTAGTTACTTTTATTGATGATACTTTGTACTTGATATGTATCCCCTCTTTGGGGAATTATTTATTGAGGATTTCAATAATTAGGTTACAATTTACTTAAAGGTGGATTCAATAATATGTTATATTACTGAAATACATCATAATCAAATTATTGAAGTCTTTGAAAAGGACTTAAATATATACTTCATGTTTATAGTTTTCAGCTACAGGATCCCTATTTGGTTGCTGTGCTCTACTCTGTATTTCTCATTGACATTCTGGTTTTGCGTGTGTCTGCTTTTGTCTGTTTTGCCGGTTTGCTTCAACTCTTTCACTACATTTAGAGAGTGTTAAATAATTTCTCAAAGCCTGGTTGGTAACTTTACTTTCTCAGATACCTTAGGGATGACTTTTGTCAATTATTTTTTCCACTGAAACCGCTGTTATTTCCTGTTGGTGTGTATGTTTTGTGATTTATTTGTTAAATGTTGGATATTTGAATTATAACGTGGTAATCCTAGAAATTAAATTCCTTGACATCTTCTTGGTTTAGTGCATTTGATTTTAAAAGTTTTAGCCATCCGTTTGTTTAATGAAATTGCAAACTATTCTTATAGTGACTGTACTCCTTAATGCATATAATCACCTCGCTATCCTTTCATTTACCCTGCATTTAGTTAGTGTTTTGCCCCGAAATTTCTTGAACATACAGAGAAAAGGTATGCTTCTTCTATCCTTCACAAAATTTTCCAGGGCTTTAATACATCTTTAATATTTAGCTAGACATTTTCAACTTCCCAGCCCTTCTCATTGTGCTTGCATTGAGCCTAGGCATAAGGCAAAGGTGAATTATTAATGACATCTCTGGTCTTCTCAATGGATGGGTCTTGTCCCAGGAATCATTTGAATTTTTAATCTACCCAGATTATGCTAGCGCTTTTGGGCACATGCTTTTTCTACAGAATTTCTCTTCATTACTTTTTCTCACAGGTCCTTGGTGACATATGATTCAAAAAGAATAATTTCCTCACGTGAGTTTTTCATTCATATCTAATATTTTCAAGTACAATCTATCACATTTTCACTCTCATTCCTGACATAAGTGAACCCGAGCCAAATGCCCTTTGTCAGTCTTTTAAGTAACTCCAAGCAGAATAGAATTTTACAACACAATTTTAGCAAACAAAATATGATTAATTCCATGTGGAACCAAGAAACACATACAGTAAAAATCAGTCTTTATCGTCAACATAAGTCATCAAGGGCAGCAATGCAAGTAAAACTACCACCGAGTTATCCTACTGTTTTTTTTTATAATTGAATTCTTTATTGGTACAATTATATACATCTCAAAATCATGTATAACATTGGGGAATTTGTACCAGTATATGACACAAGTTAATTCTCATTTTTACCCATATCCCTACCCACCCACACCTCCTCACCCCCTTTATACATGCTCTTTTATTTTCTTTCTGTATCATATGTATTCCTTCCCCTCATCACATTCCCACACCAAGTTTCCTATAGAAATTTAAACATTAAAACAGAAACAATAAGCCTGCCGGAAAACAGGCTAGGTAAAACTCTTGGAGACATTGGCTTAGGCAGAAACTTTATGAATAAAACCTCTATAGCACAAGAACTAGCAGAAAGAATCAACAAATGGGATCTCATCCTACTGAAAAGGTTCTGCACAGCCACAGAAGTCACTGGTACTGCTAGTAGACAACCAACAACATGGGGAAAAAAATCTTTACTAGCTGTTTATCAGACAAAGGGCTATTACCTACAATATATAAAGAACTCAAACAGATCAGCCTCCCCAAGTTTAAAGACCCAATTCAAAAATGAGCATCTGAAATGAACAGATACTTCTCAGAGGCAGAAGTCAAAGCAGCCAAGAAACATATGAAGAAATGCTCAACATCACTGGTCATTCAAGAGATGCAAATGAAAACAACACTGAGATTTCATCTCACTCCACAAAGAATGGCTGTAATCACAAAATCAACCAATGATAAATGCTGGCGTGGCTGTGGGGAGAAAGGAACCCTTCTCCACTGTTGGTGGGATTGCAGACTTGTGCAACCATTATGGAGAGCTGTGTGGAGATTTCTCAGAAAACTAGGACTAGGGGTTCCATTTGACCCGGCTATTCCCCTGCTTTGTGTATGGATAATCCAATTATATGTATAGAAAAAGCCTAAAGATTCCCCCCCAGGCTCTATCATAACTTTAAACACATTTAGTCAATTTGCAGAATACAAAATCAACATACAAAAAATCATTTTATACACCAGTGAGATTTCTGAGAAAGGAACACAAAAGGAACCTCTTCGAAAAAGTTTAATGTTTTTAAATTCTTGGAAATAACTTTAACAAGGAAGTGGTAGAACCCATCTGGAAAATTAAAGCACTTTGAAACTTCACGGAAAAAAATGAAGATGATTCACAAACTAAAAAGAAAAGACTCTCATATTTATAGATTGAAAAAATATTGTTAAAATATCCTACTACTGTACTTGGTTCAGAGTTTTGACCATAAGACCTGCCACTATGAAACTACTACATAACATCAGAGCAGGCAACATTATTTTCCTCAGATACTATCCTGAAACCCTACCCAACGCAAGGAAATATAATGAAATGAAATTATTTCAAATTAACAAAGTGCTATACAGCAAAAAAACAAAACAAAGCAAAAAAAAAAAACAAACAACAGTGAAAAGCGAACCTACAGAATGAGAAAATATCTTATGAATAATTCATCTGGCAAGGACTAATATCCAATATATGTAAGGAATTTTAAAACTCAGTAACAAAAATAATTAATCCAGTTTAAAAGTGGCCAAATGTTATGAAACAAATCTTTTCAAAAGAGGACATACAGATGGTCAACAATTAATAAAAAAAATTCAACCTGATTTCTATCAAAACCACAGTGAGATATCAATCCCAGCTAGAATAGTAATAAAGAAATTTTCAGAAAAAAATATTGGCAATGTTCTGAAGAAAAGGGAATTTTATACATTGTTGATTGAAAAATAAAGTCATACAACCGGTATGGAGATGGCTATGGAGTTTCTCTGAAAACAAAGGTAACTAAAGCTACCCAAAAGATACATTCACCCTGTTCCCGAGTATAGAGTATATCTGAACAATGTCAAGTCAGTATATGAGAGAGAGAGAGAGAGAGAGAGAGAGAGAGAGAGAGAGAGAGAGAGAGAGAGAGAGAGAGAGAGAGAGAGAGAGAGAGAGAGAG
>PVIC010026349.1:0-12840 GCA_004025085.1 Thryonomys swinderianus | reverse complement strand
AAGTAATACAAAGACTGATACTCCATCAATTTCAGCGCAATGGATGGACCTTGAGGCCATGTTAAGAGAAATCAGACAGGAAAAGATAGATACCATAGGTTTTCTCTGGATGAGAATTGTTCTTTAAATGTTGGTTTGAGTGTAGAAAAGTGATTACTAGAACCAGGAAGAGGGGCAGACAGAAGGAGATATAGAGAGGATTCAAACACAAAAAACAGTAAGTGCTCTCCTCATACAGCATGGTGTGTGACCAGAGTTCACAATAAACTACTATATATTTTATGAAGATCTTTAAAAAAGGACCTTGAAAGCCCCAAACAAAAAGTGATGGTGATAGAAATGTTAGTTACCCCCGTTTTTTCAACACATATTTTATCCATGTACTGCATCTAGTAGAAGGTATTCAGTCATGTAACATATTGTCACATTATACCCTATAAATGTATGCAATTATAATAATAATAATACTAATAAAGAATCAGTTCCACATGTGAGAAAAGAGAAAGACAAAACCTTAAAACTTTTCGTAGACAATATATTGGCAATTCAGGATCTCATGTTGTAGAGTGATTTCTTACACAAGACACCAACAAAATTCACACTATTCAAGAAAATATAGAGCATCTGAAGAAAATTCAGGTAAAAAGTAAGAAAATTAAAGAATAAAACCAGAGTGATATGTAGCAATGGATATTATGTCCATAGGTGTTTTAGAATTAAATGTAGGCTATAGGTCCCAGGTCTTAGGGGCAGAATTTTAAAACTTGACTGAACAGAAGAATTGGCAAGTAAGATTGACAATTTTTTTTTTTTTGAGACAGGGTCTCACTTTGTAGTTCAGGCCCAACCTTGTCCTTTTGTAGGCAGTTGCTTTTAATCAGAATCTCTTGACTTTATTAAACACTGTTTATTTTGGAGAGATCATATATTTTGTGGGCCTTCTGAGTTAGATTTAAGTTAGCAATATGTTCATGAGAGGTGATTTGCACATTATCTTGAAATTTCAATAAACAGGTACATCTTTTACTTAGACCAAATACTTTAAAGAATTACTTTCTTAAAAATACAAAAAAAAAGACCTATGGAATATAAATATATTGGGATTCTAAACAATAGTTCACATCCTTGTTTGGGGGAATATTTAAGGATATGAATGTATGTTTATGTTGTGCTGTTAAGTTTTAAAATGATAATGGGTTATATACATATACAAATAATTTTAGTGTTGAACATATCAAAACATTGATACTTGAGATGGTATAAAGTCCAAAGAGAGAGGAAAGCAAATGGTGAAATGAATGAAAGATAAAACTGCCCTGTCAAGAGGGGATGCCTAAGCCAAGGATTTCATCTCCCCTGTGTCAAAGATTCCAGCCAATAGCCAAGGAAGTGACCCAGTTAAAGAATGCAGATCAGAGGTGCTCCTCAAAGTCCATGTGAGTGCTGTGCTCCATTGGGAAAGCAGCCATAAGCCCCTTGGTCATATGGCCATGGTGACATTCTGAATTTAGAACGCAAATATCTTTGCAGCTATTTTAAGGTACTCATTAATTTTTTATACTACAGTGATTTATAAAATGTGCCAATCATTTCCCGAATACTCATGAGTGAATGGCTGTTAATGAATTGCAGGATGCCAAGCAATGGGAAGGATGGTGCCACGTTAGCTTTCTGTTGTAGTGTTCATCCATCTAGTTACAAAATACACCCTAATATCTTAACTGAAATGAAATTGGTAGGACAGAGTAATAAGCTGTCAGAGATAATGGAAATCCTATTTAAAAATTGTATCAAATAGATTTCTTAGGATGAAATTGTATAATTATTGCACCAAAAGCCGATGTCCTCTCACTAAAACAAATTGCTTGGGGTGGGGCTTTATTCACTGATGATTAAATAGCAAGCAATGCAGAAACGTGAAGCAGTATCTCTAAAAGACGTTTTACTGGGAATATGTATGTTGCAAAGTCTATTGGCTCAGGACAGATGCTTTGTAATAATTGGAATTATTTTAGCCTCTACAATGAATATTCTTTAAGTTATCTATGAAATTAAATTTGAATTTTAAATAAACAAAATGAACTTCCAATCAAGTACTGAGAAGAATTTTTCTCATTAAAAAGGAAAGGCATGTTCTTACTATTCAGTCTCTCTTATATGCCAAATTTAGCATAAGGAATTATAACTAGGTAGATAAGGGAGAGTTTTAGGTCAAAATGGTAAAAAAAAAAATCTACAGCTCTATAGAAGACAGAAAGCACTGAGGAATAAGTGGGGGGCGTCCCTGAAAAATGTGTATTTAAACCTTGCTAAGGAAAAAGAAATTGAGAAAATCCCAGCTCTTCTGGCAAAATGACTGCTTGGAGCAGACAGGAAACGGGTTTGAGAGACTAATGACTGCAACAAGCGGTAAGGTGAATTCAGAGATAATTGGAAGGTCAAGATGAGAATTGACTGTACAGTGATTGTGCGCATTTAGAAAAAGAAAAGTAATTTGTCCTCTCCAAGACAGAATAAAGTGATAGAAAGCTAAGACAACATGCTCACTGGAAGGTAGTTAGTCAGTAAAAAGAAACAGAAATACTTACAGGCAAGAAATCTTATCATTGACTGAGAAATCTCTGAACCTGAGGCACATAATGAAGTCAACCACACAGTTGCAGGGTCAAGGATTTAGCTCAGTGGTCCGGTATCTGCCTCACAAGCACAAGGTCCTGAGTTTGACCCCTAGTATCACATACCACAAAGCCTGGAATGGTGGCTCATGCCTGTCATCCCAACACTTGGGAGGCAGAGGCAGGAGGATTGCTGAGTTTGAGCCTTGCCTGGGCTCCATAGTGAGCTCAGGGCCAGCCTGAAGTACAAAGTTAGACCCCGTCTTAAAAAAAAAAAATGTATATATTTCCAACAAAACGTGATGCTAAGAGCTACTTCTGGGTAAATAGAAAATGCCATGTCTTTATCAGAACACACTAATGTCGGCCAAGGAATGAAACCAATTAACCAGGCACAAAGATTTTGAAAAATGAAGGTCACTAGAAGGCCCAACCTGAAGTCTAAAAGAAATATGAAAGTCTCCTGTTTTTATTCTTTCTTGGTAAATGTCCCCCATGATTTTTTATAAAAAGACTACGATCTTTATAATTTTATCACACTGACAGAAAGTAAATTTTAGACCAAAGCAATGACAGTGATAATATGAAACTTCATTGAACCCCTTCTAGCAAATAGATCAAAAATTCACCCTCATTGACTCTTCTGTCTGATGCTTGTTGCTATGTCTTTGTCTTCTAGGTCACATCTTGCCCGCAGTCTTCCCTACTGCTGAAGCAGTCGGTCTGTCTGAGTCCAAAGTTCGGACTCAGCGGTGAGTCCTCTGCCATCATACAAAGCATCTGTATTCATTTGTGTTCAACCAGAGGTAGAAAGGCATTCAAATTTCATGGGGAGAGTTGTTGGATTTCACAAAGAGCAATACATAAAATGCCAGGTAAGATTCACAGTTCAGGCCACTCATCGGTCAGGTCTAGCTCTTATAGAATTCAGTCCCATTCCCTATGGTGCTACTGTTCAGTGGAGTCTATTGAAAACTTGAACTCGGATCCCCTGACATCTAGTTGATGCAGAAGACCATGCATATCCCTAGTTTACATTTTGAGAGAAATGATTTAAGGCTTACATAAAAATGCCACAATTTGATTTGGAAAGAGAAACTCTGATTTTTTTTTTTTTTTGAGACAGGGTCTCGCTTTGTAGTTCCGGCTGGCTCTGAGCTCACTATGTAGCCTAGGCAAGCTTTGAACTCAGCAATCCTTCTGTCTCTGCCTCCCGAGTGCTGGGATTACAGGCATGAGCCACCACGCCCGGCAAGAAGCTCTGATTCTTATATTTTCCAGCAAGAGAAAAAAATGTCACTCCAAATTCCACAACACAGCTAATGTTAGCACAAGGAAACGCGTTATTTCCAAAATCTTTTGATACTTTTACATCCAGACAGAAAAATCAATGCAACCACAGAAGAAGTTGTGTATAGTCACCACTCTATCCTGTGAATTGATTTTGGGAAACCCCATGGATAGTAAAACCCAAAGGTACTCAAGTCCTTGAAATGAAATGACATGCATTTACACAGAATGAATGCACATTCTCTTGTGTACATAATGATGCCTGTACTATCAAAGTAATTTCTAAACCCTAGTGTTTAGAGGAAATGATAAGAATCATGTGAGATATATATATATATATATATGTAATTTTTCTAATGATTTCAATCTATAGTTGCTTGATTCATGCATCCTAAACCTGCCCTGAACTTGCAGGCTGTGTAAATAATCAGATATGCACACATATGCAAATTAATTACATTTCAATTTATCTTATAATTGTAGAAAATCTTAAAGATTCCACTAAAAACTGTTAGAATTTATAAACAAATCCAGTATGTTTGCAAGGTACAAAACCAACTCACAAAACTCGGTGGAGTATCTATGCAACAAGGAGCCATCAAAGAAGTTAAAAAAAACCAATTTATAGCAGTATATGGGCTGGGGTTGTAGTCAGCTAGCACAGTTATAGTTAGCAAGAATCTATTCTCTACAGCACAGAAAAATAACTACAGTTAATAATGAGGTGTTATATTTTTCAAAATAGCTTAAGTGGATTTTAAATGTTCTCACTACAAGGAAATGATAAACATTTGACTTGACAGGTATACTAATTACTGTGATATGATTCTTTCAATGTGTATATATGTGTTGGCATCACAAATGATATCACATAAATATATAATTATCATTCTCAACAGAATTAAAATGAACCAAAAAATGTGAGCAAACATTTTTAAGAATTTAAATGTTTCCCTCTAGATCTATCCTTCTTTACTTTAAGAGACCGAATTTCTTCAACTATTACTCTAAGAGTAATAAAATAGATAAAAAATATAAAGAACTGGGAGGCATCATCATTGTTAAGTAAACATTTCTGTGTACAGTACTGATTGAATTGACTGGTCCTTGTGAACCATGGAGGAATTAACTTGGCAGTATTTCCCTCCTGTTACCCTGACTGCTCATCGTTCAAGATTTGCACAATACATTGTTAACTTTACATTGTCAGATGTCACATACGTATGTATGTATGTTCTCTGTCATGACTTTAATTTCTGTGTTCCCTTTACTATTCACTCTATGTTTTCATATATCCATATCTAAGTGATCCCTCTTTCCAGCGTTTCCATTCCTAAAGTCCTTACTCTGACCAAGGCCTGATTTGCTATGAATTTCTTCAGCAAACAGAAGTTTTATTTACTTTTTTATTTCACTCTTCAGACATGGTAATCATTGTATTCTTTCAAATGAAAGAAGCTTTACTTCCTTTCTTAATATTTGACTTATTTTAATTTGTGAGTTTCACCTTTTTTTATTTGAACATTTAGAGGTACATTTTTATGGACTCCCAACTATTAATATCATGTTGGGAAACTGCAAAACACAGCCATATTTTTTTCTTCCCATACTGATTTGTTGCTCCAGCACAGATGCTGAAAAATTATTTTTGTCTTAGAAATTCAGGAACTGAAGTAGGTTAAATCTTCAAGAAATATGTATGGTACATTTTGTCATCTGTTTCCCTTAGGAGAAAGTAAGATTCATGGGTATAGCAAATGGACCAATCGTTACTAAGATCCCTGAACATCCAAACAGGGACTGACATGTAGATAATTAGTAGGTTTTCTGGAATTTTATTTTATCACAGATCATGTATCAAAATATATCTCAGAGAAATTCTATATAACTTGCCCTTGCTCTTGTCCCTGTCCTTGGAGAATTTCTTAACCCTGATCACTTTCCCTTTGTCAGCTGCACTCTCACAGATTATCTCAAGCCTCTGCTCTCCGATAGTAATGTGATTATAACCGATGCTTTTTCTCTTCTAATGTGAAGCCTCTCTGAGAAATCCTCTTCCACCTTTTTACAGTTTCTTTCACCTCGACTGAAATGTTTAGTTTTCACATGCTAGTTCTACTCCTTGTTTATTCAGTCTTGTTTGGACAGAAGAGTTCCCATGAAACACTCTCTTTCCTCCAGTTCCCATTTCATTTCTCTTCAGACTTTTTATCCACAGGCAATATTCAGGGTAGGTTTTCTCTTTTTCCCATAATTATTTCCTTCATAAATTTGTATTCTTTTCCCGAGTTTATGTTACTACCTTTCAAAGCTCCAACGTGATGACTGAGCTGTTGATTGTCCCACCAACTTGGATTTCTCAATGGATAGCCCGCCATCTTTGTTTCTATTGCTGTTCTGTTTTTCATTCTCCCATTGTGCTGTTTCTCTCCCCAGCAGCCATTTTTACACTATCGTAGAAGAAAATGTGGAAAGACAGGACTACCTTCCCATGAATTTTTCTGCAAACTGTGCATTATTGAGAAGTTTTAGAATTTCAGGGATTAATCTGGAAGTTTTAGAAGCCATGTTTTTGTCACTGAACTAAGAACCTAAAGATTACAGTCTCTTTATTTGGAAATCAGTTTTTAAGATAGATACAACTATACCCACTATTTCTTTGATAGAGTTTTTTCTTTATGTATGTGTAATGGATATGTTATGATCTTTTCAATAATCAAAGTGGGAAATTCATGATAAAACAATTTTGATATTTTTACCTGGAAATCCTCCATACTGCTCTCTCTGGAATAACTTCAAAATTCCCTAAATAAGTGAATCTTCAGAAATCATAACAAAATGTTTATTGCCTAACTGCATCATTTGATTAATGGTAAAAGATTATCGGTAGACATTGCTGAACACTAAACTGAAGCCTTAGCAGAGAAGGTTCATAAAATCTTATTAAGCCTGTTAGACAAAGTTTACTCCATGAAAGCTTTATCTCCAGTAGAAATCCATTGACAGCAGAGCCTGTGATCTCAGACTAATATCAATCTGGTCTGCAAAGAAGAAACCTTTCATTGCTACCAGTCAATGCTGCTATCATTAAAGTATTTTTTTCATGAGGGCTAATGTGGTGGCTGTTGCTATTTTATTTTAATTTGCAACTTTCTCAAAGTTCATATTTACCTAACTGGTAAAAATCATACTAATAGAGAATGAAAAGGGATAATTATTTAGCATAGTAGAACTATATAACTATATTGAAAAGAATTGGACAAAAATTGTATTTATTCTTATGTTTATTAATTTTGATATATTTATTAATTTCTCATATTGAAATTCACAGTTGATCATCCTCACTCTCAATTGTGCAATATAACCATTTAAAAAAATCCAAAGCGATAGGTCTCTTTCAATGTCTTTTGGATAATGGCATTACATAATTTCATGTGGAGGAAATAGGCAAGTGTGACAAGCCTGTCATGTTCCCATCATCATAAGAAATTCTGGCTCTCTCACAAGACTTCCGCGGGACATTCAGGAGCATGGTTTTGTTTGTTCTCACTGGATTCTTGAAGGTCCTGTTTTCTTTCTCTTAAACTACACATGCTTTCAATACCAATTAAATTAATGACTCAATCACAGCCACCAAATGGGCATATAGAGTGAGTGCATTTCACAGCTCGATGGGTTTTTGTACATCAACTCATCCATTCCTGCTATAAGAGAAGAAGAAACAGAGGCTGCGTGAGGGAAAACAATCATCAGTGTCACACAGTGTGAGATTCAGTGTCAGAATTTGGACTTTTGATGCCTAGATTTCATGTGTTTTTTTTTATTTGTTTTTCTCTACTTGACTATGTCCCAGACATAACATCTTGTATGCTTGGTTACTTGTTGGCTTGAACAAAATTATACGATACTTGCAAGACTTTATTTTTTAGGTTATTTTTCATTGGTACATTATATATACACATCACAATTATACATCACATTGAGAATTTGTACCAGTATATGACACAATTTAGTTCTAATTTTCCCCTTCCTTTACCTACCCTACCTCCACAAGCATTGTTTCCTTTTTTTAACCATCAATTTCTTTCTTTCTTCATTTTTCAGCCCTACACCCTATTACCCTTTCAATATTTACTATTTCACAAATCAGACATGCATTCTAGAACACATTTATAACTTCAGTTTCTCATACCAGAGAAAATATACAATATTTACACATCTGTGACTTATTTATTTCACTTATGAGTATATCCTGAAAGTACATTGATTTGAGTATAAATGATTCAATCTCATCAGTCTTTATGGCAGTATAATACTCCATTCTATAAAAAAATTAAAAATTAAAAATTAAAAAAAACCCTCTTTATCCATTCTAGAGTTGTTGGGCATTTGGGCTGTTTCCAAGATTTAGCTATCACACACTGAGCTGCTATAAACATGGGTGCACATATGTCACTATGATAGGAATCTTGTAATCCTTTTGTGTATAACCCCAGCAGGGGAATAGTAGGGTCAGATGGAACCTCTAATCTTAGTTTTTTGAGGAATATCTACACTGGTCTCCATAATGGTTGTACTAGTCTACATTCCCACCAACTGTTACCCAAGTAATGCTTTTGACATTTTGTGGTACAAGGGTCATTCTTGAGGAAGAACTTAGACTCTGTGAGCTTTGTCTACAGTGTCCTCTCTTCAGGACTCTGGTCCTTTTACTTTATGCTAATCTCTTCTTTCTGGTCTCTGTTCTTTTGGGACAGCAGAGACTTGATTTCTTCCTTTTAAGAAAATATCCCCAGCAAAGTTTTGACTTGTTTCAGTCCATAGGCAGTTTGCTCTTAGACAGATGGTTTCTCTCTGGCACGACAGAGGTCAGCTTTTGTCCCAAAGCTTAGGGGAGAGCAGAGCATTGGCTCCTGTTTGCATCAACCACAGCAGATCAGAACCTACATGCTTGTCCGTGGGGGAGAGTGAGCCATGGCTGTGGAGATGCCCACTGCATGAACCCGCCAGTTCTGAGAGAAGGACAAAGGGCCAGGCCCAACCTCCGGGTCTCTACTGTCCGTCTTCACTAAAGATTTATTTATTTATTTTTGTACCACAAAATAATTTATTTTGCAACAACAGGAACAACGACAAATAAGTGCAACTGCTGCTTCATCTCGGAAAGGTTTTTACCTCCCGGTTTAGAAACAAAGTGAACACTGAGGTCTTAATTTACTTCTCTGAAATCCAAAGTGTCACTTGACAGTGTAATTGCTCTGTGAATTAAAGAGAAATATTTGACAGCAGGTCCTCTTTAAAATGATTGTGGATTCTATAAACAAAGCTATAGATGCATCCGTATGAGAGCCAACATCAGCATCATTCTTCTTTTTCATTGTTGTTGTTCTTTTTAGAACAGTTGTTCCCGTAATTGTGTCTGCTGCGTAGAAATATTGATTTGTTCATTTCCCCTTGGGGAAAAGCACGAGACACAAATTCTACCAGGCCATCTATTTTTCAGGTTGAATACCTATAGTTAGAAAAATGACTTAAGGAAGGCTGAAATATCATGTAGATTTTCTCCTCTCACCAAGTATAATCCAACATATTATTTCTCACTGCCAGGAGGACAAATACAAGGGATTACATTTTCCATACAGCTTAGCTAATTTAGGACACATCAGTTTTCGTCAGTAAAATTAGTGCAGTAATTGTCTGAGTGCATGATAAACTTTCATGAGAATGTAGACACATATTCTTCACAGTGTGAATTTAAGAAGAATGTTACAAAATGGAGGAATATTATATACATTTCCATTAGCCATTTGAAAAATGTGTGACTCTACCCCATACAAAGAAAAAAAAAATCACTAAGTGGTCAGACTTTAGCAATTTACCAGGAAACATGCTTGGAAAACTTAGATCATTTCAGAGTTCCTTCACATGTTAATGAAGAGTATTAAAGCATAAACTCATTATTTAGAAATAGTGTGATGTGAACAGTGCAAGGGTAACATAGGATACGTGGGCCAGAGGACTTTATGGGACAAATAACTGGTTTCTAAAATCCAGAGAGATGACTGAATAAGTAACCCAATATACTGAACTTGCATAAATGTGCAAGTGATAAAAGGTCAAAAGATGTCACAAGCAATGTGGGAGATATTTATTTTAAAACAGTGCAAAGAACTTTGTACTGACAGAAACCAATCTACACACAACATAGGCTGCTTTCTATGATCAATACCTTCATTGTGTTAGTTCTATTCAAGCAAGAAGGAAGATTGACTAATCATCAGAAATGTGTAATATGATAATATTATTTGAGGTTTTGTACTTTTTTGAATCATGCAGTTGATATATACAGATGCCTTCATTTTTAGGGGTTTAAATTTCTTTTTCTTCTACTTTTTAGTTCTGTATTTTTTAGGGATTTTTTTTGTTTTTGTTTTTGTTTCTTTTCTTTTGAGAGAGGGTCTCGCTTTGTAGTTCAGGCTGATCCTGAACTCATTCTGTAGCTCAGACTGAAACTACATGTCTGGAAAAGTACAAAATCAACGTAATGTCATCAGGTATAGTACTCATAATTTACATTAGAACTCTAGAAACACACACACATATTTATGTGCATGTATACACACACACAACTTTGTATCCTATGGCCTACATATCCTCATTTCCTCTTGCATTCCACATTTGGTAATCATTATTTTATTCTCTATCTCTGTATGTTCAATGTTTTTTTTAAAATTTACCTACACTTGGGATCATGTCTTTTTTTTTTCTGTCCATCTTTTTTAAAAAATATATCTGCATCTAGATTGGTACATTGTATAGACACATGATAATCTTGACATATATTCTCAACACAGCTCTCATACTTGGGCCCTTAATTATCAAATTTTCTGTAACAGCTGACAGCACAGTAGAATTCACATCTGGATAAACTTACAAATTTATTTATTTATTTATTTATTTATTTATTTATTTATTTATTTATTTATTTATTTATTTATTTATTTCTTGGTAGCTACAGTACAACTTGATCTAAATCCCTGGCCCACAGATTCCTTGATCAATACAAATACCTAAATAGTTTTTCCTATGACCTAATGGAATTTTGCAGGGAAAAAAGAGAGCTAGCTATAACAGTTCTTGCTTATGTAGCTCTCTTGTGAAATGTGCAAAACTTTCTGTGTATGTTCAAGTAGGATACCATTGCATACTACCAGTATATGGAAAGAGTAAGGTCCTGAAATCTTGTGTGCCCTCTTAAGGAATGTGGAAAAAGCACTTAGTCATTTTTTAAATAATGAAAGTTTTTATTAAAATGTGGAATTTGTGCCTTAGCAAGGAAAACATAAATATTAGTGAGATAACCAGGCCCAACTTCCAAGTTAACAAGAAAATCACATGAAAATGTGTATCCAAGAGAGGAATCTTGGTCTCTTGGCTCAAAATGTAATACAAATGCCGGATGTGGTGGCTCACGCCTGTAATCCCAGCACTCGGGAGGCAGGCACAGGAGGATTGCTGAGTTCGCGGCGGCTTGCCTACGCACCATAGTGAGCTCAGGGCCAGCCTGAACTACAAAACGAGACCCTGTCTCAAAAAGCAAAAAAAAAAAAAAAAAAAAAAAAAAAGTAATACAAATTCTATTATGTTTTTACTGAATTTTTAAAGTATTCATGATAATGAATGTGAACATATCATGCCAAAATCTTAAATTACTATCTTTTTTGAGATTGTGGTAGAAAAATTTCCAAGGTCTATTTACTGAGTTCTTACTATATATAGAATCCTATTTTAGATGGTTCATATTACTTGTTTCATTTTTGTCTTAAAACTGAATAGGAGCTATTATCATTTTCCAATTTGCAAATAATAAAATTGAGTGTCAGGCAAAGGGACTTCCTGATGTCAAATATTAAGGAGCAGAAAAAAGATTCCTATTCTACCTTGTAACCATATGCTTCAAATCATTGGACCACAGAGTCTTCCCCAAGCATGAAGTTTTCTTCAGGAGCAGTGATCCAAATTACTTACAGATTAATATAATGACCAAAGTTTAAGGGATGGAAGGACACAGAATTTAATAGTACTTAATGGTAAAATTATAAAACCCACAGACATGCAACTGAAGAGCCAGTATGATGACTTTAGACTTGGAAGTAATTACTAATTTAATATATTCATTTTAGCTGGTCACAAATACAGAATCCAAACTGTTCTCTTAAACTATGTGTATGCAATATAGTCTAAAGGAACTTGAATTTTCCAGCCAAGATATTTTTCCCCTTCTTGGTAAGGCAGCCAGTTTAACCTCAAAATAGATTGTGGAGTTTTCCTGGAGACTCCTGCAAGTTTACTCACCCTTGCTAGGGAATGTTAATTTCACAGTTTGCATAATGCATATTCACACATAAGCATTTTAGGCTAGGAAGGCTTTCTTTAAGAACTATCAATTTTAATTTCATTTTATTGATTATACTATATGAGTGAGTTTCCAAATACCTGCTATGGAATATCATAGTTAAATGTATGAAGTATACATTTCTGGTTTCTGGGTTTGAACCATTTTCATCGCTTATTAGCTCTAAGATCTTGGAAAAGCCACTTGCCACAGTTAAGTTTTCATTTTCCTCTCTGGAAAGAGAAGTTGTAGATAGCATTTCCAAAGATTCTTACAGATGGGCCGGAGGGTTAGCTCAGTAGTTCAGGCGCCTGCCGCGCAAGCACAAGGTCCTGAGTTCGATCCCCGGAAACCACATACAATGCTGGGCGTGGAGACTCACGCCCACCAACAATCAACACCGCATACCACAATGCCGGACGTGGTGGCTCACGCCTGTCATCCCAGCACTCGGGAGGCAGAGGCAGGAGGAATGCTGAGTTCGCGGCGGCTTGCCTGGGCACCATAGTGAGCTCAGGGCCAGCCTGAACTACAAAGCGA